>OW121846.1:8714830-8747386 GCA_933228895.1 Platycnemis pennipes | reverse complement strand
GGGCAGGTCAGTTTATTCAAATTTGTAAAACCCGGTGTCGGTTGGTGACGATGGGGGAAGATGGGAGAGGGAACAGAAGGAGAAAAACGCCTTGGGTGCTTCATCATGGCTATATAGCCATGATGAAGCATCTTATGGACACAGGCCATCAGTGCAGTTTTGTCCCAAATATCTTACATGTGGAAAAGAAAGGGAAGAAACTTGATGCTTTGGAACAATTGGAAATAATTCAACACAAAATTAAAAATGTCCCAATTTTAAATGATAACACCTTTCCATCCCATTCCCCGTTACTGTCCATAGCACTTCGTTAGTCCACTGCCACCCCTACTACCCCCTAGCCACCCACCTTTCCCCCTCCCTTTGGTAACACCACACTACTTCCTCCACCACTCCGAGCCGATGTTCTGGACATCCCCTACCCTGCGGTCCCTCTCTGCCCCCCCCCCCCCCAACCTCCGGAGGACTCCTCAAGCATCGCCGAAAAGCAACACCACGGGACATCACCCACTGGTCTCCAATTGCCGAACCCTGCCGCAAGAGCCATTAAATCAACGAGGGATCCTAAGACGACAACGGCGACCCAAGGCGTTTTTCTCCTTCTGTTCCCTCTCCCATCTTCCCCCATCGTCACCAACCGACACCGGGTTTTACAAATTTGAATAAACTGACCTGCCCCTCTCACCCACGCGCCAACCAGATCACTCCTTGTTCCCTGTTCTGTTTCACTCCCTTTCCCTCCCCCCCCCCCCCCCCCATTCCTCCCTCCCTCTGCTCATATATACACTTGTTTGTAAAAGAAAGCTTCACTTGAAAATGGTGTAGTACACCGAAACTAGTCGGAATAAAAATCGTTTACTTGTGAAAAATTGCATTATCTTTCCTTTAATATGGAACGTTTCCACCACATCTCGCCTGAATCGATATTGTTTATGACTACATGTTTTCCAATCTATCGATGGTGTATTGAAATCTCCACCTACAATAATCTGTCATTGGTTGCCATGAGAATTTATGGACCTGATCTGTTTCTCGAGTTCTAATACTGAGTGTACATCGGAATGGGGTGGTCTCTAGTAGGCACAAACTTATATTACTTTCGAATTACCACATTTAGACATAAGCACGCGCAAGCCAAGCTACCAGCTGAGGCCACATCCTATTTGTTGCAGTTCTTACGGCTAAACTGTTGTCACAACAACCAATCAACGCGGCTACCCTGAAAAATGAAGCCCATTCATGACTTCACCGCGGAAGCATTCTCCTGCACATCCTAAAACTTCCCTAGGGCCAGACCGACACTGAGCTCGGTCCTTAGAAAATCATAGCGAGTACATTTCTGCAAATTCCACTTGCCACATGGTATAATGTGGAGTTTACCAAACAGTTTGGTCCAAACACATGTTGAAATGGCAACATTGCATCTAATGGTCAGGAATGGTAAGAAAACTCCCCGGTAGGAGGGGGGTGAAGAGGAAGGCTCGTTATTGCCTCATCACCTCTATCCAAAGGAATTGAAGCATAGAGGACACATGGAAATATGGCTGGTTGGGTAGGCGCCGACTTTGGTGACTACCGGTCGACGGAAAAACTCCATCTCCATCATCTCAGCACTTGGAAGCGAAAAAATAATCATCTCCCACGGCCCCTTAAACTGGCCTTTGTGGATCTTGAGAATATCATTAGTGTCATATTTTTTTGATTTATCTTCATTCCATATCTTTCTCACTCTTTTTGTAATGCTTCTAGTATTTTATTATATTGTTCTCTTCGACAATCTCTCTCATGCCATGTTCGTGATTGAGTTTTGGGCACCAGCCAAAACGAACATGGCAGCGAAGACGATTGAAAGAAGGACTAAATATCAAGATCTGCTGTGTGAACTCCGGCAAATGTACGTGGGCTACTCTGTGAAACTGGTAGTCCTCATTGTGGGCTTGCTTGGTGGTGTCAAGAGCTCACTGGTCGAAAATCTCAAGTGCATTCCGGCATGCAGGACGCGAGCGGATGCACTTGCAAGTGCAATGCAGCAGGCTGTCATTCTTGGGTCCGTCCGCCTGCTTAGTGCGCATGACCCTAATGCTGGGTAGCCACCTATCCACTGGTGACGGACGTAGCTACGTAGGCGCGACCCCTCTCGAGGCTCCGGCAATGAAACCTGATGCTAGCCGGAGACTTGGAGGTGGAAGTTACTAATTCAGGGTGGCGAACGTCAGGGTAAACTGGGAAAATCTGGAATTGTCAGGGAATTTTGGAAATCTGGAAAAGTCAGGGAATAGTCAGGGAATTCTCGTAACAGGTAGAAACTGGGATAGGAAATACTCGTTATTTTTCTACTGTTACGTTTACCGGGCAGTCTTTTCCGCCCTTTATGCCACCAAAACATTTCACCAACTTAAACTAATGTCCTTCGCCAATGTGCATAGAATAAGCCCAGTCAATTCTTGAACATTCAGTTGTGAATCTTAGTTATTAAGTTGTGAATCAGTCATGCAATGTATCCCTTGTGTATATCCTAAGTGCGATATTTCCCAAGTAGTGTTAAAATTCATGTTCACCGTGTATTCTGCTCATCACAAGGAATCCGAGGCTGTTTTTCAGAAGATTTTACTTGGCGTTTTTTTTTTTAACTTCCGAGACTCAGGTCAAGAGGTAGTTGCAGCACACTAGCTTGCAGTAAATGCGTCCTTGCAATTCTAAAAATAGGAGACGATGATTATTAAAATGCTAATACAAGTACAACCACACGTGTAAACAAAATCTTGCGTGAGATCATCTTCGATTTCCATACCCCCTTCACGAGACCATAAGAAGAGTTCTCGTCCCATCCCCACCTTTCATGCTTGGCGTAATTATTGAATGGCCCCCTTAGCTCCCTTTGAAGCAATTTAGTTATGTCACAAACCACCTCAAATATGACATTCCTAAATATGACGCTGCTGTTGCTAATTGTCTCCTGTTTTCGCTTGCAGTGGCGCGATTACGTTTTGTTTGTTTTTACAAATATTTTTACATTTTTGGTTCCCTCTTACAATCAAGGGGTTATAACCGCATTAATCAAATTCTTATTCGATTCTAAAACTCGTGCCATTCGATTTTGATCCAGTCCAAGAAATTGGCTTTGGTTTGTATTTTTCGCGTAGCTTAGTGATACCTGTGCCGGAGTCCGCCAGTAAATTGGCCATTAACTTTCCCTTTGATGCCTTTTCAGTAATCTTCAACTTCTCTGAGCAACACGCCACTTCCACAACACGCCACCTCTTCCTTGAAGAATTAGACATTGTCAATTTGTAATTTTACCGAAGGAAACATACACGGCCGCTGATACTAGGCTACGAAAAATGTACTAAAAGTGTTTACAATCCATGTGAGGGCTTAACTTGTGAAGGTTTGATATATTTTTTTATTAGGGCGGAGATTCCATATATTTTTTTCATTCTTATAGCTTTTAATTTATTGATTTCAGCTTTTAAAATATTCTGAGTTTTGACGAAAATTTAATTCAGCTGAAATAAAATATTCCGATAATCGGAGACCTTCTGGCGATCGGCCAGGGAAATTGGTAAAGCCATCAGGGAAAAGTCAGGGAATTTGAAAATTGGTTATCAGTAGCCACCCTGTAATTGTAACACAATAGATAACAATTTTATTTCTGTTAGATTACAGAGTAACATAGAAATTGTCAAGTTAGAGAGGACAAACAACACACGAATTAAAAATATAAAAGACATAAATGACATCTGATAGGGATATATATTTTAGCTTGCAGGGCTAACAAGGTTACAAAAATAACATAGAAATCGTCAATATAGATAGGATGAACCATGCATGAAATAAGAACATAATACACATAAATGACAGTTGACAGGGATTTTATATATACATGTCATAGCTTGCAAGGTATAGATTTCTTTTTGTTAAAATATTTTTTACATAAGTCGTAGAACTCATCTAACGAATAAATTGAATTTTGCAATAAAAATGTTTTTAATATGTGTTTGAATGAGTTGATATTTATAATTGTTTTAATATCTGGTGGTAGAAGGTTAAAAAGTTTGAGCCCTTTGTGATATGGTCCTTCACTTGTGAGTTAGGTGACCTCGGTTCAATATGAATATCATGTTTTTGGCAGGTGTTTATTTGATGTATTTCACAGTTTAGATCAAATGTGTTCAGATTTTTCTTGACATACATTATTAAATTAAACACATACAAGACAGTAAGAGGCATTATTTGTAAGGATTGAAAATGTGCCGTACATGACTCCCTATAGGGTAGATTGAGAATAGCCCTGATTGCCTGTTTTTGTAATTTAAAAATTTTATGGGATTGATGTGAGCCACCCCAGAAAGTAATTCCGTATGACAGATGGGACTGAAAATTTGCGAAATAGAGGCATTTTTGGATACCCATACAGGTACTTGTTTTGAAATCTTGGAAACGTCCAAGAGAGAGGCCTGACATCAGATAAATTTAAACTCAAATTACAATATTTTGTGATAGCTGGGTAGTAAATAATGACATTTAGATGTAATATGTTGGTGTATTAATCAGGATCCATTGTAAATATTTTTACAAAATATTAATCCTATGACTTTGTGTTTACACCTTCCTTGCTTGGCGATACGAACATTGGTGGAATCTGAGGGAAATGGTAACTTAGTGATGAATGAAAATAGGCATTTGGAAGTAATAAGGTTATAGGATATAAAATGTCAGCCAGAACATAGCATATTTTAAGTCCTTATAATATCCATGGAAATGCTCCAACAATTTAGCATGTTAATCATTACCCTTTGAAAATCTTCCAATTTTCTTAGAACTCCAAAGTGGCCTAGGCATAAATGTTGGGTATTTCCAGAAGATGTAATGAAAGCAAGCTTTGTTTTCGATGATGTTACTCATAGAAATGTGGTGAGCAGCGCTTGGAACTTATCTCGTGGCCCCTTCTTCCGAACTGTGGCCACGGGGACTACATATGTGGCTCGCGTGACTCGTTTTCTAGGAGAAATCGTGGACAAGGTTGTTTGCCCTGGCTGTTCAATTGAGAAAGGGTGAAAGGGGCAACAATCTCTTGAGGGAAGTGTCCCCCTAATCAAAGGCAAGAGCCAGAGCCCTGGGCAAACCCTCCCTGCCAACGGACATTGTTGTCAAATCTCCCTCAACTTGGGACTTAGAAAAAATTGGTCTCCAAAGTGGTAAGATTTTTATGCGGACTGGTGTACAGCAGGCCAATAACATCTTGTCCTTTAAGGCCTCTAGAATTCCACAGGGGAGAAGGAAGCCTCGGTAGCTCAACTGGTAAAGTACTTAGCCAAAAATCAGGGGGTCCAGGTTCGAATCCTGGTCGAGGTAGATTGTTTCCTTGTGGAAACTCTGCTGTTGTGCATTTCAATGGGTGACACCGCTAAGGTAATCGTGGCTAGTTCACAGTCCTTGAATAGTGATGAAAATTAAGTGAATAGATGTTCTTGAGGTACTTGTTAATATGCTTTCATGGAGTGAATGGTCCAGAGTGGCATGGGGAGCATTTTGTGAAGAAAGAGGAAAGAGAGTATGCACCTATTTTGAATTTGGATTTGATGGGCATGCAAATCTTTTGCCTTTTCATGCTGTTGAAAATGTTAGCTTTTTAATTAATTAGAAAAAATACATAATGTCATTTGTATATCAAACTTTTCAAATGTTTAAAAAATAAGATAAAACTACCCTATATTTAGAATCAAACATAATCACTCAACTTAAAGGTCATTCTGGTTGGTAGGGGTGCAGCTCAATAAGTATTAAGCTCAATAGTATAAAGCAAGTATAGTGTGTGAAAGTTATAAAGGTCGAGGGCCAGTTCCTTCACCTGTGTCTGTGGTTTCCCAAAAAGATATGCTACCACGAAAAATCATTTGGCTTTGGTTGAACTGGATTTGCAGGAAGAGGTTTCTCTGACTTGAACCGTAGCCGAGTGCTCTTCCTCTTGGGCTACCGTGCCATTTTATAAGTAGAAAAAGTACTTCCCTAGACATTAGTGGTTTAAAAACCCTTAACCCATTGGCTTAAAGAGAAGGCGATTCTCTGGCTGGCAGAACTTGGCCTTTGGTGAAAGAGCTGGCGAATCGCTGGCTCCCTCCATTCATTTATTACATTGTTTTTATCATTCACAGATTTTTCACATTTAGTCTCATTAATGAATAATTGTTTTTAATCGATTAAAAATAAATACAAAATATGAATTCAATAAAAAATAGTGAAATAAGTGGCAGAAAAGGAGTAAAAAATACTAAGACAATGAGTTAGAAGTAGTTCTCTCAACCATTATGATTTAAAAGGCCCATCAGATTTAGTGATCATTCTACCATCTCTTCACGATGAACAGGAATCAATCCAATTCAGAGTGCCTTTGGTTGTTTAATATCTTTAACACCCAACGTCTTCATTTCCCCCTAATGTTACCTCTCTTATGGTAATGGCTATATTCTTAAGTATATGTCACAACTCTTATTCCATGTCTCTTAACCTCTTGGCTCATTTTTGTAATTGCTTGTGTACTTATCCTAACAGTGATTGGCCAACAGTACAGCAGCACATCAAAGAACATCCAGACTTCAATCAATATTTTTATGAGTGCCCTGAGGATATCCCATGGACTGAATGTGATTTTGTTGACTCAAGTGAAACCAGGATTCCATACGAGGTTTTGGATACCAGTGAGGCAGAAACAGTGTATAAAAACCATGTGAATGCCCTCCAGCAAGAGCAGAAGAGATTAGAGTAAGTCCTTTTTGTTAAAAGTCAGGCATCACTATTGCTCCTCTTCAGGTTAATTTTAGGTGATTCCCTCAAATTGCATGCATGTTTGTTTGCTGTTCCCTAAGTCTTGACAGTCATATTCACAAAAAATATTGTTGCACTCACCTATTTCTCGAGGAGATGTCTTGAAGATTTGGAGTTGAGACAACATTTGAATGCTTGGCTTGCAGTTTATGGTAATGACTTAATTTACTATCCCATTTTGATAACCCTGATGTGTGTCACCATGTCAACACTTAGAAGATTATTGTCTTTTAATTGGAATAACTTCTTTTATATTGTGCACCTTTGAAAGCATAATTTTTTTACCATAGGGTGCTGGCTAAGCACAGTTGGCTTTATAGCAAGGTGCATTGCATTGGAAGTAGTCCCTCTTGAAGTCTAAACGGCGTTAAAATATTTTACATTTCTCTTGTTTATGTGATAGGGTAAGTGTATTTTTACAAGTGCTTTATAAGTAATAACTAGACTTGGGCCGATACCGATAGCAAGTATCGGGTATCGGCCATTTTCCCGATACTTCGATACTTTCGAGTATTCGTTTTTTTTTGGATACTTTTACTCGAAAGAATTCGTTTGGTGAAAATCATCTAAAAACATAAAATTTTGAAATCCCGCATTCTTCAATTGACTTAACAACATGTCACCTCCTTTTTATTTAGCTGCGATCTTCGTGACAGTAAAGCGAGACAAGTGCTTAGAATTGGCTATGGGAAAGCCTGAGGCGAAAAGCTCAACCTCCTCCAAAAAGTAGACTAAAATCCATGTACGAAGAAAGTTTGATGAAATAGCGGCAAAAATTAAACTTCTGCCATCAACTCAAGTTCATTCTGCTCAACACATGCGTTGTTCCGCGTTTCCGCGTACGTTCCGAACTCGATTTCAAAAAATATGAAATGCAAATAAAGTATTGTGTCATAGTCAAGTGTTGTGACGTCAATGAATTTGCATTAGAAAATTTAAAATGAAGTCGAAGGTGCTCGCGTGCCTCCAATGTTCCATTCTTATGAAGAAAACCCGGTTTCGTAAATTGACTAGAAAAACTTAAACGAAAATAAGTAAATATTTGAAACTTATCGGACATCATGGCAAAAGTACGATTCATATTCTATCAAAATTTCCTTTCTTTTGTGCTTTTCATATTGGTATGACTATCTCCAAAGTGACGCTGGCCTCTGCAACTCGAATTGTGCTATTTTTTATCCTCACTGCAAAAACATGCCTCAAAAGTAATTATTTAAAAAAAATCTGGTGTCTGCATTTAACAAAAGACTAAGTTATCTGCATGCTAATATACTCTATGATTTCACTTCTTCCTTTTTTGGGATATCAAGCTTCAAAATCGAGTGTTATTACGTACTTTTTGCGTGAATAGTATACACAAAATGTGCTCTTTGATCATATAGTCATCATTAATTACTGAGTGCACATCAACACAAGGTATCACACACATTTTTTTGGGAGGCATAATGATTGAAAATGAAACTTCGTTACTATAAATTAAAGACAGCAATGAACTAATTTGATGGCACGCATATTGGGCCCCTATGAGTTACGCAACCCACACATTCATATTCAGCATAATCCGAGAAGGACCTGTTCAGCAAGTTCTCCTTGCTACCATGTTCAGCATTTCAGGTCCCTACAAAAACGTGCTGACGAGAGTCCACTGTATTTGGGTGTACCTGCATGTTTAGAGTTTCCTGAGCTAATGTTTTCAGAAACTAGTGCTGTGGCCCTGATAGAAGAACCTTCTTAACTCCTGAGCATGTTCAGCAGCCGTGTCAATAATATGTTAATGAGCAATACATTCAAATATGAGCTGCTGAGCATGTTCAGTAGCTCTTATTGCTTAAAAAGAAGTTTCAGTATTTACAAATGCAAGAGGGCTTAGTGTATAAAATCCAATTCCAGTGATAATTGTAAGAGTAGCAAAATAAAAGAGTTGTCACAATGTCATTTCTCTCAATAATGAGGTGATCTTTTAAAACACTTTTGATTACTGAGTTGACTTCACGAGAAGGAAAGCAATTATCAAATTTTTTAGAAAGAAAGGTAAGGTATTGGCAAATAATACTATCGGTATTGGTCACTGGTATCGAGGTATCAGTTTGGTATCGGAAAAAGTGGTATCGGTACAAGTCTAGTAATAACATTTTAAAGTGAGTTAAAAAGACAAAGACGGGAGAATCTACTTTGGTAAGAGGTTATTATCAACTAATTGTAAGATGTTTAATGAAATGCATGCAAAGGAACATTTTAATTGCTGAAGGATGAGGGTAAGGGTTAAACTGTGGGCAGGAAGTATCTTCAAGGCTGTTAGGACCAGACTGGAAAAGGGAGTAAGTTGCATTTATTTGACTTTGTTATGTTTGAGCTGTCCATGGTGCTCTTGTTGCCTCCCAAAATTGTCCGTTTGTCTTTCACATTCTCTTTCTACACCTATCTACAACACATGCCAAACTATCTAAGTATCTCTGATGCTTGATTACTAGGATAGGGCTTCTGTTACTCTGAAAAGTAAATATATGGCAGGCTCATGTTCAATTACTTACTCACCCTTTAATAGTGAGGGTTGATTTTAAGGCAAATGTTGAGACCTTGATCATCTTGTTGCGTCTTCATGTGTTGGCTTACAATGAGCCAGTTAATCCTGTAGAATTGAGGGAAAGGATGCTGCGGTGTCAATCCACATGGCTTGGTAGCATTTTTTCCTTAGTGGCACAATTTCAGTTTACTTCTTAGGGACCAATACCTGGGCAATTCTCTCAATTTCTTTGGCAATTTAGGATCAGATATCATAATGATTAAAAATCTACGTGTAGTTATGTTTGGCTTTTTTGTTTAATGTCTATCTCTTTTCAAGCCTTCTCTGCTGCTGAAGGAGTTTTCATTTGCAAGAATCAATATTTAATGTTTTCTATTAAGAAAATATTAAATATTGATTGGGAAAATTTGCTGTTTTTTAAACTAAGGTTAGAGGGTAGTTCTTCTGAGCTCATGAATGAAATACTCTTGTGGAAATTTTTAATCATAACATGAGAAAATGATTTACGTGTGCATTATCATCAGACCCATGTTGGATCCCTTGGAGTGCATTTATTAAGGAGCCAAACCTGTAGATGTTTAATGGTGCTTAGTCTGGACTCTGGGGTGGATGAGGCAGTACAGTGAAGCCAAGTTTTGTGCTAGCTTCTCAAGTTGACCAAGTGGTGTGGAGCATTACCATGTCATGCAGGAGCAGCATGCTCAACCACTTCTTCACAGGCCAAACACATTGGAAATGCTTCTTCTTTTGTTGCAGTGTAGCAAAATTGTCATCCAGGTTTATGGCGATTCCTTTAAGCATGGCACCCATCAGAATGATACCTTGCATGTCATGAAACACTGATCATGTCCTTTTCTGCTAATGGAGAATCTTTATCTTCCCTGGAGACAGGGTGTGATGCCACTCCATTAACTGTTGGTTCACTTTAGGCTAAAAGTGGCCTCATGTTCGTTGGTGGTGACAGCAAAGGGTAAGAATTCATCCCCTTCCAAGCTCGTATCACATCAACATTTCAGATGGAGTGGTTTCCCTGGCTTATTTTCGGTCATGTGTGTGGAGCCATCTTGCCTACACTTTGGAATTTCGAGTTCAAATTAAAATTGCCTTCTGAATACTTCGTACAAAGCTGATTGACACACTTAGTTGTCTGATTGTAATGAGTAAATTCTCACGTATCATTTCATCAACACGCTGCATCTTCGCTGGAGCCATGGCTGTGGAAGGCCAACTGCTCCACACCGATATGCTGTGGTGGACTGTGGCACTCCAGTACACATTACACAAGTGGTTATGGATAATCCACACAGTTCCTTTCCCCAGAAACTAGAAATTCTATCCAATCACACTGCTTGTAATGTTGTCATGTGGGTCACTGACGTCATAGTTTTAATAGGGTTGGGGCAGGGATTCAAAGATTCGGTTGAATCCTATCGAATCAATGGATTTGAGATTTGATCGAATAACCTTTTCCACTCGGGTGTCGAGTGATACTCGACCCAGCATAGCTCACACTAGCACTCACTACCAGGGGTATTTAAACTTTAATTCTGAGTGGACTACTGGTATAGAGGGTGAATAAAGCAGAGTGCAAAGGGTTAAAAGATTCGATCCAATATTTGGATTCGATCAAATCAATGGCTGAAAGATTTGAATACCAGTCGTGTGGATTCTATGTACCAGTGGCAGAGAACTACAGTAAGTCCTCGACTTGTGCAGATTTGAGTTATTCGGATCTGGAGTTAGGTGACTGTTCAGTTAGGTCGGTGACATGCTTGCATTTCTCCACATTTCTGTTGCTGCGACTGATTCAACCATGTGATGACCCACAACTTATTGCCAAGCGCACAAGAGTTGATGCCAAACTACAGTTGTTTGGAATGGCAACTGTGGTTTAAGACATTCCATAATTCGATAGGTGATATTTGATCATCGTGATGGTGAAAAAGGCTGATGTGATCAGGCATCAACATCTTTTTTGGGGTGGTTTGACCTTCCTGCGTTAATCGATCGAAGTCTATTCCTGACCATTTAAGTGTGAGCGATGGAAGAATGAAATGAGTGTTGCATATCTCAAGGCTGCCAAGAGCACACTGGTGCTCACTGCCACCTACAGTCATTCAGAAGTGCTTTATAGTGTCTGCGGCCTGGTTCCAATGGCTGAGCAATACCATCATGACATCTAGGTTACATTTCAGGTCGTCATTAGAAATAATTATGACAGTGGAGGAGTGATTACTGTTTGAAAAACATTGGAGCATGTACATTTCTGAGCATGACCGAATGTCTGT
Source organism: Platycnemis pennipes (assembly GCA_933228895.1). NCBI lineage: Eukaryota > Metazoa > Arthropoda > Insecta > Odonata > Platycnemididae > Platycnemis > Platycnemis pennipes. The sequence continues at coordinate 8,735,749 of OW121846.1, read as the reverse complement.
CGCCCCTGTATTAAATTGTTTCTTGTTAAATTTCAGCCCACCAATTTTCACCAATGAGCAATTAACTTGTCAGAGATGAGTAAATGAACCACGCATTTCTCTGCAGTAAAGTTGACAGATGTGTGCCAGTGAAGCCATTACAGACATCCATGAATTAAGCAAAAGAAGAGATAATAGATCAAAGCGTGGCCCAAAATTACCGATCCTAGACCTGCTGTCTGTTAAAGAAGTTGAGACACATGAGTTTAAGAATCTACACCTTCCAAAAGAGAGAACCAGATTTAATGCAGTAAAATTTATCTCATTTAACGTTAATTTTCACTTTTAATTGTGTGAAACAAAAACTTTGTCTCCGTATAAACTTGCAGGAAACTATGTTTATTTTTTGCAAAATTTGGAAAAGTTGATCTAAATTTCCACCAGAAAAAAATCCACCCTGACAGGGATTTGAGCCTGGACCCCCTGATTTCTGGCCAGGTACTCGACCAGTTAAACTATTGAGGCTTCCTTCTCCCCTGTGGAATTCTAAGAGCCCATAAAGGACACGATGTTATTGGCCTGCCGTGCATACAATGCCACAGACAGACCGAGTTGTGTGCATAGCACCACCATCCAAAGGCCAACAGCAGGCCGATAACATCTTGTCCTTGAAGGCCTCTGGAGATCCATTGGGGAGAACAAATCCTCGGTAGCTCAACTGGTAGAGTACCTAGCTGGAAATCAGGGGGTGGTGTTTGAATCCCGGTAGAGGTGGATTTTATCCTTGTGGAAATTCTGCTGTTGTGAATTTGCAGCAGGTGACTCTACTAAGGTACTCGCGGGTAGTTGACAATACTTCAATTGAAGTTGTTGTGAAATTTGTGAAACCCAACTAACTTCAAAATGGATTATTCAACTGAAACTAGGGTATATTAAGAAATAAATAGTTTACGTGGAAATAGGATATTACCTATCAATCCCCTTTGTTCACTCAAAATAAGAGTAAAATTAGCATTTGAACTGGGCAAACATTCTTGTAAGTTGTCGCTATTGCTTTCACCAAGGCTGTGTGAGAGGCATTATGTTCTCTTTGCATTAACCATTCCTACTACCGTTTTCATTTGATGAGGTGTAGACTGAATAATATTTTACAATGACTCATTTGAAAGTATATAGTTAGGGTAAATTCTCCAGCAATGAATTCTTTTTCAAATATTTCAAGTTTGATATATACTCCGCACTCAGAATGAAATTTGGGAGCACTGACTTGGTCTCCCTATCCTCAAATTTCATCCATTCCAAAGCCATTGTGAAAACCAAAAGGTGTGGCATGTTGATGCTCTTATAGTCTTTCTAAGGTAACTAGTAAAACAAAATATTTCCCGCAGTAAAAGAGGTACTTAAATGCATCATTAACCCTTAGTGAGTAGTGAGTCACTACTTGACCCCTGGGAGTGAGCTTTTTTTCTTAAAAAACATGAAATTATTTTCAATTTCAGTTTTATTGCCTTTAAATAATGTTTTTTGATTAATAATCTGTGGAAACAAGTAGGATATAGTAATTTAAATAATTTTACCGAACAGCAATTAGCCAAGGTCATAAACAATTAGCCTTGTTATCTTAAACATTAAAAAAAAATTGGTATCCCTCTCGATTCATGTGTACCATCCAGTTGGAAATAAAGAAATACTGTAGAATCTCAGATATGTACTATCATTTTCAAAAGTATGTGTACACCCACATCACCCATTTACCTTCGAATTGAATGGGGTTGACTTAGAAAACATTTTTGGGTTGGCATACAGCTTTGGCCTTAGGTGGAATAGGTTTACGTCACTGGGGCTGACAAGCATGTAAGGCAGTTAATGCAATAGGGCTCGCGAAACGAGTCAAATAAACTCAAGGGACAGAAGCCCCAGCCTAAGGAATGCACTGCCAAAGAAACTGTAGCCCACAATCTCCTTGGGCTGATCTCTGGTCGGTTGGACGATCGCATGTCTTGAACTTTCGGTCTCCGTCTCGAGGGTTTTTCTCATACAAAAACGAAGTAAAAATATTGCCTTTTTGTACAAGAGGCCGGCGTAGTGTAGTGGCTTCCATTCTGCACTCTCATCCAAAGATCTAGGTTGGGAGTTTGAGCCTCCAATGGAGAGTTTTGTTTATCTATTTATGACATTTCTATACTGCAGTACATGTGAATTTATTCCCATCATGATTTTAGTTCTTGAAGCTATAGTAGTTGTTGGGGAGAGGTAGCCAACAGCCGAGGTCATTTAAGCAATTAAGTATGCATGGATAACTGGGTAGATGTAGGAATTTTTCGAGGAAGTGAGGAATAGTGTGAGAAGTCCGGCGAGGGCATAAGCCTGCTGTTACTGAAAGATCCATGTAATATAAAGTTTTAGGTCCACTTTTGTCAAGATTTGAAGACAGTACCGAGAGAAATTGGTCATGATTAATTATCAACGAATGCTGTAACTTTGAATAAATACATTACCGTATTATCTATCTATAATAAGAAATAGCGAATGTTGCTTCTTGCTCGCTCATCTACAAGTGCATCCATCCTCTGCTTTATCTCAGAAAGGATATTTTCTCGAGAGATTCTGTGCATTTCTTTGTGTTTCTATCATCATAAGGGAACCAGAATTTAAGAGAGCACGAAACATTTTTCTTTCATTCACTTAAATGCATAAAAGGCAATAGATTTCTTTTAATTATTCTTTATTTAACGGCCAAAGCTTCTAGCATTCTTATTCTTGCCATCATTTTAGACTCTGCAATCCAGGTTCCTCAAAAATGTGTAATTTATATAAAAATGTACTGCTTTTTCCGGTTATTTTCCAAACGTTTTCACTTCAATCTTTTGTTGGTAGCATCGTTCATTTTCTAACCTATATTCATAAATCCAATTTATCATCCCATTTCGCCATCATCTTATGTGGTGCAATCATATGGATTCCATTTCTAAATCGATTCCAATCCCGGCTGCAGCATGCCGGTACTTTGCACGGAAGGAAACTGGAAGGATGTCCTTCAAACTAAAATGTTAGAGATAAACTTCTGATGACCTAAGCTGAAAAAAATATATTATATGCCTCAATATTTCGTGCACATTTCCTTAGTTTTATAATGACATTTCTCTTGCCAAAATTGAGATAAAAATTGTTATGCGAGGGAAGGTCATTATACTCCCATAATGACTATGCATTTCAACTTGAAAAATACATATATCTTCTTAAATGGTCGATGGCATAGCAATATTTTTACGCCATATGAAAGAACAATTAATGAACTATAATATAAGTAAAATCAAGGTAGGTTATCTGGCATGCCTAAAAGGATAATTCCTCCTTATGAAATGCCGTTATCAGCATTTGTTTTTAGAAATAATATTAAAAGATACTGGAGGCATGATTGCAAATGATTTGCAAAGAAAATTATTAATATTATTCGGCACATACATTCGAGCCAACTGCTTGCACTACTCACGGATGAAGTGAGTTTTACGTGCGGTAAAACTAGAAGTTGTAAGGTTAATAATGGATTGCACAGAACATGCAAAAAAGGAAAAACAGCAAGAAAATTTCAATGCAATAATGGCCAGATGGAAATGAATTGTACTTTAAAAAAAAATGTGTCAAATCGACGGTGCAAAGTCTAAAATCAGCAAATGAATACCATGAATGTAATTGAATATGATAAATTTGTACCAGGTTTTAGGAATCCCTAATGGAGTAAAATGTATTATTACTTTCCTTAAAAATCCTCTATGAAGGACAACCGTGATACCACTGCGATTAATTTCGGTTATTAACGCATGCATGAGAGGTCATAGAAAATGAAGCATTTTATGTCGAGAATGCGGGAGCTAATCCTTCCCATTCTGGCTTCGTTTTCACCATAGAGATTACTAAGTAAGTTCTATAATTTTCGCCCATAGGCTAGCATACCCCGATTTGTACTTTTAACCTATTTGTTTTCATGTAACCTGAAAGAAACCGAAACTATCCGAAAACTATCCTTGGTTTTTTGAAGTCCCGGATTAATTTATTGGAAATACATACGTGTTTTATTGACATAAATTAGATTTAGAATTCTAAAGTAGAATTAGAGTGAATGATAGCTGCTTTGCCTAGGAGTGGCATCGCCCATTCTTTTTTATTTTTAATTATACCATCTGCATTTACAACTTTTTCCCGCCTATTGGATTTCAACGGGCACCTTCAGCTAGTTAAGCTACAGAACTGACTCACTCACTGATAAAAATTCTTGGGTATTTATAGTGGAGCTAGAGTTATGACATTTCAGGCTAATTTGCTATTCATTTGATAAGTCAGGAAGCAACGAAACCCTTATTTTTTTTGCCTGCGTTCAAGCCCAGAGAGTATTTAATTTTTTTAATGGGATTAGACGGGGAAAAGAAAAATTTCCGTGGTTAGCACCTATATTTTTCCTTATTGAAATATGAAGTGATTGAGCTGCAAGTGTATCTTTTGGACCATAATGCAGGGGAAGCATAATATGTCTTAGCGTATTCGTTCGCTTTTCTTAACCAATTGATGAACTGAAAGTTTTGAACTTTTCGCAGAAAATCGAATCATGCTTGAGCTTCTTTTGCTTTTGTTGCCATACATAGAGCATAACTTTGCAATACACAGATGCTATTACTCTCATACTGCAGGACAGTCAACTTACGGGAGATATATTTTCAAGACTTTTAAATACATGATGTCTTCACCCTTATGCTTTGAAATCATAAATGATTACCCGTCGAACTTTCAAATTATAAGTGCTATTTAAATGTTTGAGTGGATAATTTCACACACAAGTATAAAAATACAAAGCATTCTGGTTCCTATGTAAAATGCAGGCGTCATATATCCTTTAGAGTATTATATGTCGCAATGCTAGAAGGATGCATATTTTTGGATACCACTGTTGCTAATTACACAATACCTAGTTGATATTTTAATTAACAAAAGACTTCATTAAAATGTATCTTAAATCAAATTTAACCCTTTTAGTGCCACACGACGATATATCGTCGTTTGCAGAATGTGCCAGAAGTGCCAACGACGATATATCGTCGTCTATGAGGAGACCTGTTAAAACAATGTTTTTCTCAAACTTTAACTCTTGTAAATTGTACATAATACAAGAATGATCTTTTAATAACTATGTGGAATAATAATTTTGATTGTTAATGGAAATGATCAACAGCTTTGGTGATTTAAATAACTGTATGTCGGATTAAATTTTCCGAGCGCCACATTTGGTTCTCACGAAACTGCTTCTGGTGCGACACTTTGGAAACTACATTTTTTGTTAGCCTAAAACCAATTGACTTTCTTCTAATATTTTGAACTTTGTATTTATGTCGGAGATATTATGTTTGGCGTGTTCTTATTTTTTTATATGCTTAGAAACATTTTATTCTCTCCGAAGGACAGGCACTTCCAAAAAAAGTTAACACTTCAGAGCCGAAAATTTTCCAAGTCCCGAGTTGACGGTGATTTGACAACGCTGCGTCACGGCTTCCCTCTGGCGGAGCCTCGAGAAGCTCTGACCGAAAACAAACCCCCTTCCCTGTTTAGCAGAAGGGATTACTGCACGGTCGGTCTTATTATGCCCTAAAGAAGGGGGCTATGGTGGGCACTCCATGGTCGTTTTTTCCGACTCGCGCTGAACGACATTTGAAGTCCTGAACATATTTCTACCTTCGCATAGTGGTCGGAAATCGGAAAAAGCTGGACAAAATTCAAAAATAGCTTTCTTTGAAATATGACTTAATACTTCACACAAAAAAAGACTGCTAATTAAGGAATAATACATCATTTGACATGCTTTTCATCTATTAGCCAGATACAGGAGCTCAAACATGACCAAATTTCCAAATAAACACCTGAACTAATTTTTCTCCGAATGTCTTCCAAGTTAAGTTGATCGTGACGTTATGTGAGGAATTTGATTGAATAAATAATAGCATGATCTATTAACACACGTATTTGCCTTTAAATTACCAAAGCTTCAAATATTTTTGAAGCATTTTAGCGCAATTCCGTTAAAAAATGTCAGACGCTGTTCTCAGATAAAATGTTTACATAATATAGAGAATATCTAGCGTTTTATGGAGAGACCTGTCAAGTGACTTATATTAGAGCACTCGTTGAAGACTCATAAACACAGGGATCGGGTTGGTGTGGTGGCTAGAGTACTGGCCTCCCATCCCGAGGGCCCGGGTTCGATTCCCGGCAGTGGAGGATTTTTCAGTGGAAAACCGGTCCCCACTTGAGTGCCTAGTGGAGGGCATTTCAAGTACAGTACTCCGTCCGTCGGATGGGACGTTAAGCCGTGGTCCCCTTGGCGCCTTTCGTTAAGAGTAGGCTAATGCCGACGCCGGGCTTCTCTCCACCCTTCCTCCGTTCCCTAAAAAACTCCTACCATTACCCAATAGGGTGGTTTCCTATTATTTTTTATTGTCTTGATCGAAAGTTTATAACCTCTGGAGTACGTGTTTTAAGCCGTTCGATTTTTAAATGACTATTGCATGCCGGTTAATCCTACGCGTGACGTCAAACTAGTTCCTCTACCTGCCACCAGGTGGTGCTGCGGGCGCTTCCAAATAGACGCCGCACTCCGTTAAAGCTTATGAACAAGTATTGGAGGCATATTTATTCCGTTAATTAATTATAATTAACTTTTATTTATTTATTTAACATTACTTATGCAGTTGATTCATTTAAAATCAGTTAGTATTCCTTTCACAAGCATATCATGTAGTTCGCCTATCGCCGCACGACCTTCACGCCATGCTTCGTCGTAGCAGAAGACACAGCGAGCAGGACGTCCTTGAGCCTATAAAATGACTAATAATACCATGTTTAACTGAGAATTCTTTTCCAACATTGATAGTTTTTACAGGTTAATACTAATAAATATTCACTAGAGCTAAGGGGCCCTGAAATACAACGGTAAGTTCAGGAGACGAATTTTCCTATGCTTCGCAACGTAAACTACATACCTGTTACGTCAGCATGAAGGCAGCGCACCCCGCCATTTCAGAGCCTTTTCAAATGGCCTTAAAATTAACATTTAATTCTCTAGTAAACTGGGATTTCTCAATACAAACTTTTTGCGTAAATTAAATACATTTATGGCAGGGCACAAATCGCAATTAATGAAGTCTGTTTTCTTTGATGAAGGAAACTACCCTATTACCCACCTATCCTATATGGCGCAAATGACCTCAGCTGTCGGTCGCCTCCCCTAAATAACCAACCAACCTCATAAACACGAAATTGAAGAGAAAATAAAAATAAATCTATGACACCGAAAAATACATATGATTTTCCGATAGCGCGTCCGGGGCATGGCTCCGCGCGGCTTGGGCTGGAAGTGCCGTGACTCGCTTACTTTACTCAAGTGACATGGACCCAAGGCTTCCATTTCGTCGTTTTTCAGCTGCACTCATTGTCACTAACCTTCACTGATCTATGCTGATGAAATCGTGAGAATATTGAATCGTGCGACGGGATAAGATTACGCGGAATCACTTTATTTTTCTTCGCGTGCGCTTCGGGAACATACTTCTTATTCACGCCCTTGAAAAGAGTGTAGTCTTTCTAGGGCCCATGTAACATTCTAGAAATACACTGGTTTCTCTTTTGAATTCCTTTTGCCCCCTTCTTTTTATTCACGCGGTAAGAGATGCACCGACGATTTCAGAGCCTTGGTCTTCGTTTTCCCAGCCACCTTTTCCCCTTTCCTCAGAGGAGATCTGAATGCCAAATGGGGGGAGCGGCATGTTCCCTCTGACCACTCTGTTCAGTCCCTGTATTGAGACAATGGGGATGGGGAGGACCGGTCTCCGTGAGGAATAATTTTCCACTGCCCAAAAACCTTACTCCATACGTTTTATTGCACCCACGACCCCTTCCATGCGGTATGCCTTGGGTCTACCTCCTCCGAGTTTATGCCCTTGCAGCCCAGTGCCTATTCATAAGGGGTGATCCGGAAGCAGGTAAAACATCGCAGACGTCTGCCCATCCACTCCTCCACCTGAGCGCTTTTAGGTTTGTTTCTACTCACATTACCGGGCGAATATTTCAAAAACATTTACATGCCCAAAAGTGAACACGTTTATCAACATGGTTTCATGATTTAGGTTTGATAGTCTCTTATTAATTTCATATGTGATGCCAAGGAAGTAACAATTCATTCACAAAATTGAATTAATTCCGTCCATTAAAGAAATATATCCAAAGCTTTTGGCGGTATTGTTTAGCATGTAATATGGTCGAATAATGGATCACCTTTCCATCAGAAGGAAATATAGGAACAGCTTATCAATATGCAATTACTATTCTCAGTTGCGATATAGGTCCTTAAGGAAATTTACTAATTGCCGTCCACCCACTTCGCAATCCGAGCAATTGGCCCCTCGAGAGGAGATCACCGTATGGTGGCCGGGTGCCCGCGCGTAACGTGTGCAAACCCTTTCTGAGAGGGAATTCCCAGCTAACCATGCTTCCTCGCCGCCCCTCCCTTTCGGTGGGAGGAGAATAGTGGGTGACGATCCTTCAGCAGGGTTAGGAGGTCGGGAATAAGGGTGAGGCGGGAGTCGGGGGTATTTTGCGACCACCTGCAGGTGTCCTATAAACAATGGGTATTCGGGAATATTCGTATGTTGTCACAGTCCTCATCCTTTTGAAGAACGGAAAAAGGCATTGAATAACCAATTAGAGCGTAACATTAGTTACAGTTTGACCAACGGAAATGTCTTCACATGCTTACGGAGCTCTTGCAATCAGTTAAATCTCATACGAATAATTATTTAGTTGTGGTCTCATGCACGCGCAATTAGCTGTATTAGGACCTGAAACCTTTAGTGATCATAAAATAGTTAATGTGAAATTTATTGTAGGCGTTGAAAGACATTATCAACCAAGGAAGAGGATATACTTATTTGGCAAGGCTCATTACGACGGTATGAAAAAGGAATTAAGGGAATCGTTTAATATATTTAGCGAACAAAGCAAAGGATTCGATACAGAGGATTCGGGGAGGGAATTTCTTGAGGACACTCTTAAAGCAGTTAATGAATACATACCAAGGAAATTCATTAGTGATAATACAGAGCCAAGGTGGTATAATGCGGAGGTTAGGAAATCACTAAAGCGACAAAGGGTATGCCACGCTAGGATGAAAAATGCAGGACGGGGTCTATCGGTAGAGGAAACAAATGAGTTAGTTCAAAACTATAAAAAAAATCGAAAGCATTAGCAAGGAAATCATGTCGACAAGCGTTATAACATTTCAAGAGCAAGATGTTAGGAGAATATTTAGATAGCAATCCTAAAGCGTTTTGGTCATATGTGAGAGAGATTCGGGCAAATAGGTCCACAGTGCACACACTTAAAAACGATAAAGGAATTAGAGTCACCAGCAGTGTAGAAAAAGCCAATTCTTTAAACACCTTCTTCCAAAGGGTTAGATTAGACATTAGACCAGATTTTAGGGAAACGGCTGCGTGGTCAGTAACAGATTTGTATTGGCATAATACAAATAATAATCTCATGGGCATTATTATTATTATTATTATTCAAATTAGGACTCCTAAACTATAAATGCTAAATGGTTTTTTCTACGACGATGGTGGGGAGCATAGATATATGTTCGGGACTTCAGACGTCGTGCAGCTCGCGTCGAAGAAAATGACAATCTCGGGACACAGGACCGACCCACATTAGTCGGAAATCGAAAAAAGCTGGACAAAAACCTAAAATAACTTTTTTTTAGATATACACTTGAAACTTCACACATATTCTTAGAAAAGTTTGCTACTTAAGGAATAATGCATCATTTGTCATGGTTTTCATCCGTTAGTGTGAGACAATGGGGATCAAACATCACGAAGTTTAAAAAAATCCTGTAATAATATTTATCCTAATATCTTACAAGTTGATGATGACGTTGTGGGAGTAATTTGATCAAATAAAAATAGCATGATCTATTATTAGCACAATGCTTTGCTTTTAATTGCCTGAGCTACAAATATATTTGAATCGTTTATTTGCTATTCCATTACTTAATGGCGGACACTGTTCTCAGACAAAACTTTTACATCAAGCAGAGTATATCTAACGTTTTAGGGAGACACTTGTCAAGTAACTTATATCTGAGCAGTCTTTGAAAACTCATTTTCACGAAAGTGAAGAGAAATTAAAAGTAAGTTTGCGACACCCTAAAATACATATGATTTTCCACCGCGCGTTTGGGGTTTGGCTCCACGCGTCGGGGGAATTGACGTGACTCGCTTACATTGCTGAAGTGACATGGTCCCTAAGGCTTTTAATTCGTTGTTTTTTAGCTGTAACCATTGTCAGTAACCTCCATCACTCTTATTTGATGAAATCGCGAGAATCTTGAGCCGTGCGACGGGATAGATTACGCGGAATAGAGTTATTTTTCTTTGCGTCCGCTCCGGGAACATACTTCTTATTCAAGCCCTTGAAAAGAGTGAAGTCTTTCTAGGGCCCATGTGAACTAGATATATTCTAGCTTTTATAAGTAATGGAATAGCAATGAAACGATTAAAAAAGTATTTGTAGCTCAGCAATTTAAAGGCAAAGCATTGTGTTAATAGGCAAATGATGCAGGTGTTTATTTGGAAATTTGGTTATGTTTGAGCCCCTGTATCTGACTAACAGATACGAATCATGTCAGATGATGCATTACTCCTTAATTAGCAATCTTTCCTGAGTATTTATGCGACGTTTCAAGTCTATATCTCAAAGAAAGCCATTTTCAAAATTTGTCCAGTTTTTTTCGCTAAGTAGCTTTTTTGGCGAGCGTAGAGATGTGTTCAGGACTTTGTCGGGAGTGAGTCGGAATGAACGACCATGGAGTGCCCACAATAGCCCCCTGCTTTAGGGCATAATAAGACCGACCGTGCAGTAATCCCTTCTGCTAAACAGGGAAAGGCGAGGATGGGGGAGGAGGGAAGGGGGTTTGTTTTCGGTTAGAACTTTGCGAGGCTCCGCCAGAGGGAAGCCGTGACGCAGCGTTGTCAAATCACCGTCAACTCGGGACTTGGAAAATTTTCGGCTCTGAAGTGTTAACTTTTTTTTGGAAGTGCCTGTACATCGCATTCTCGTTCGTTTTGCGAACGATTCATGGCATAGCAAAAAGACTTAAGGCTTAAAAACATCACTGCTATGTCGCATCTAATGAGATAATTTGTTGCTGTTTCACTGCGATCAAGTCGTTGATTTTTTGCTAATAAAGGCAGACGAAAAGATACTACGTAACTGCTATCATACTATCTTTCACAGCTGTTGCGTTGAGTCAGCTGGGGTGCTGAGTCAGCAATGTGGCTCCGATTGTCAGCCTCGTTATCATAGTAGATGCGGCAGTAGTAATTGAAAGATGATGCTGTGCATAAAAAATACAATGTGTGCATCTCTTGTTGTTGTTTACACATTGAAATTTCACTAGTGGCTTTTTGAAAGTGAAATAAATCTTTTACCTAATAAACGGTGTCAACTTCTAGAAATGAATTTTCACCTGGTGTTGACGATGACAAATTAGCTGAATACATAAATTCTCTAAGTAATGACGACGACTCTGTGGGAAGTGAAGACAGCGCCCGTTTTCGTCGAGACAGTGAAGGGGAAGTGTTATCAGACTCAGATGAAAGCCTGATAATCCTTCCTAAGAAGAGACCGGAAATTATTGACTATAGTAATGAGAGCGTCAGCTCTAATGAATGTGAAAGTGGAAGCCGGTATTATTCTGCAGAATCTTTGAGGTTCATGACAATTGTGATTCACTCCCTCCTACAAATTTTGCATTCCTGGAAACTCATGGTCCCAAACATCTTCCTCCACCAAAATCTTCTCCAATCCTGTACTTCAACCTTTTTTTTACCTACGCATTCTGAACCATGGTACCTCAACCTCTCAAATAAAACTTTAGTGTGGGCAAGAAAAAGTGTTTTAGAAGCGAAGAGCTTCTTATTCTTGGGTATCGAGAAAAGAAATCCAGTTTTATTACTTTCCACCAACTCGATAGCCAAAAGCAATTCAATCATTCGCAAGGGTCAAGAACTTCCAAAGGAAAGTCCAAAAACCATTGAGCAGTACAATGAGTACAATAATACATGGGAGGCATTTATTCTTCGGATATTATGTTGTATGTGTATTTAGATGAGAGAAGATTATTTGATATACTGGAAGAAAATGGTCTGCAATGTAATTTCTAAAATGGTGCTAAATGCTTATATTACTTACAAATCAAACAATCCTGAAAAAAAATCTCAAGAGTGCAGTTTTTTTTAGAAATAATAGATAGCATTGTGAGTGAATGGTTACTTAGATGGAATAATCCCAGTCAGTCAACTCCTAAGACAGTATCGCCAGGAATATATGGGATAAGGAAACTTTCAGGGCGAAGGGAAAAAGTGTGTGCTATATGCAGTAGGAAAGGACGTGGCCATGTCCATAGATCTAGAACTGCATGAAATGTGAATAAGCTCTACATGGAATTTGTGTCTCATTATATTTATGACTAATATGATAATTAGTTATTTGATTTGGAATAGGGTTTGTAATGTTGTCATCGTTTTCTAAGAATGAGTACATATTTTCAAAGATTTGTAATGCAATTGTTATCATTTGTAAGCAATAACAGACTAAAATTCTTGTTATTATTATTCAGATACCATGTTTCGTAGCGTTTTCACATCCAAATATTCTCTTGTCTGCAAAAATATTCACATTATATACCTCCAATAATTTTGATAATTTCCCCTGAATTTTATGCAATTTGCATTGTGTTACTCAATCGAATATATATTGAAAATTAGTGCAAAATCCTTGGATATTATATGATCAATTTCTAGAAAAATAATAATCTTTTATATTTATCAATGGTTTATTTCTTTAAAGTTGATATTATTTCTCGATTTATTGGTCAAAATTGAGAAATAAAATAATTTAAATATGTAAATTACAAATTAAACTATAATAATTGCGTGTCATTGAAAAAATCAGCCAATTTTTTTTCATATTAATTTGGAAGAAAGTATTTACTTTCAAATGCAGAAGAAATCTTGTAAAAATAGCAACAAAGAAACAAATAATGATTTTTTGAATAAAGGCCTACAAAATTAGCAAAATACCCGTGGCACTTCTGGGAATACTCACCTAAAAATCGGTGGCACTCAAAGGGTTAATTCAAAGAGACGCATTAAATTTCTTATTATGGGCCTCATGGGCCCATTACTCATAGTAGATTTCCATAGTGATAATTTTCATTGCTGCAAACTTCTAGCGCTCGTTTTCTTGTACTAGGCACTCATGGAACCGATCTACTACAAAAACATGTCCCAAATTATTACCGAGCAAAACTGCATGGAGGTAAAACAAAAATATTTTTGCAATGAAAGGATCGTATTGCCCAACAATCACATAAGGCGTATGCCCTCCCTCTGAAAATCAGACTCTAAGAGCATTTTGAAAGGATGTTATTTCTTCGAAAACGGCCTATAGCCTTTACTTTCATTGATGGAAAAATGACCGTGAAAGCCCCAATGAAAGTTTGCCCCTCGAAAGTTGCGGGATGCCTTTGTTGTAAGGTCCTAGTTAGAATTAACTGCATGTACACAAGGGCTTCTGCTAACATTAATTCTCTTCCCTTCAAGTGTGTTGTGAGGCTAGCGCCTTCTCGGATCTCATAGGGATATTTTTATAGCTTTTTTCATCCAAAATTGATGAGGTGTGAAGGCAACTTATATTAAAGATATTTAATTCGGAATTTGTGTGCTTTTAGCAAGGGAGCTTCTTCAGTTCTTTGAAAAAATTCTTACCTCTACCCAAACTACAAGCTATCCAAAATTGTGCAAGCAGTCAGTTCCCTCTCTCGGATAACTAGTAATACCGCATGGGAAATTAATTTCATCAATGAATATTTGAATACTGGGGTATTAAGAAAGACCAAATCAATCAGAAAAATAGCACTATGTCTATCAATTTATTCCTAAGAAGAACTTATTCAACAAGGAGGATGAATTATTTTATGAACTTGAAGGTGATCATGCAGATTTTGATGCCAGGAGCAAAGAGAAATCAATGGTATTTATGTTAACCAGTAGCCAGCAAGAAGTACTAGATTTAAGTTGACCAGAATATGTATATTCAAAGGTAGGCCCAACTTTACCATGCTGCCCTGGCTCTACATCGTCTAGGTTCCATTTCAGTAATTGATCTCAGGCCGAAAGTTATGAATTTGATGGAGATAAATACGCACTTGTACAGCAATGAAGAAATACTATCAAAATACTTGGAAAGGAAATTCACCCGGAGGAGTCTCGATCCTACAACCTTCACACCCCTACACTATGCTTGTCTGCTTTCTTCACAGGGTGGCGATCGTCAGGGAAAACCAGGAAAACCTGGAATTGTCAGGGAATTTTGAATTTCTGGGAAAGTCAGGGAAAAGTCTGTGAATTTTCGTAAAAGTCAGGGAGAAACTGGGATACGAAATTCTCATTATTTTTCTACCATTACGTTTATTGGGTAGTCTTTCCCGCCCTTTATTTCACCAACTAAAACTAATGTGTGTCACTGACGTGCATAGAATAAGCCCCATCACTTCATTGAACATTCAGTTGTGAATCTTATTTAGTTAGTTGTGAATCAGTTGTACAATGTATCCCTTTTGTATATCCTTAATGCGATGTTTGCTTAGTAGTGTTAAAATTCATGATCACCATATATTCCGCTCATCACAAGGAATCCGATGTTATGTTATTTGAAAGATTGTATCTTGCATTTTTAACTCCCAAGACTTCGGTCGAGAGGTAGCTGGAGCACACTAGCTCGTAGTTAATACGTGCTTGCAGTTCTAAAAATACGAGACGATGATTATTATAACGGCAATACAAGTACGATCACATAAGCAAAATGTAGCCAGGGTTCATACTGGTCAGGGAAGAAAGGGAAGTCATGGAAATGTCAGGGAAATGAAAATCAGGACTGGAAGTCATGGAAATTAGATCCTGGTCAGGGAAAAACTCCAGAGGCACAGCCAAAAGCTGAAAATTGTGGTTGAACGCACAGAGCATTGCTGTGCTCGAGTGGTGAGGTGCACATTTAGTTGCCGTCAGCTTGCTTCCTGGCTCATCGTCCCTTCTTTTGTTTTTGAATTTTGACTGGAATATGTTACTTTCGCGGAATAAATAAATTTTATTTCAAATTATGCCTGGCTGATTTTTTCCATAAAATCCCTATTCTTTCAGCTTCGCCCAGCTCACCAATTTCAGGTTCTTTGCGTAAAGCAATCTTTTGGCAGGCAACTTAGCTTCCTCTTCGGGAGTTCTCTGAGGCTGGAAATGTACGGATCTGATGACACAAGAAGCTGATGTAAAACAACTTCCATGGTAACTTCTTTGGAAAATTCCTGGAATACCCTTCATGATACCTTCTAATGTCTTTGTTACGCGCCTCTTGTGCCTCCTCCGAGTATCATGAGTAGCATGTTACTTCAGTAGCATGATAATTATATTCGAATAACCTCCAGGTGTTGAATCCATAGCAGTTTTATCACAATGGTGTCCGATTTTTCACTAGAATGTCACACTTGAACATTTCCTTCTCTTTTCCGCATATGGGTGTTCCCGACGAAACTCTCTGAATGAGACTGATGCCTTCAAGAAGTAAAATCCTGAAATGGTAGTCAGGGGCCATGCGTTAGCATCTCAGTTCACCCTGCTTTGATACAGCGGTCAAAAACCCTTCAAAAGAACTTTCAATTTTGGGGTTTAGGCCAGGATTTTCAGAAAATTCACCACTGCGCAACGAACACATATGTTCAGTGGACTCACCGTAATGGAGCACTGTTATATGGTAGAATTTCGATTTTATGTAAAATTTGATTTTACAACCAGTTATTTACCACCAATTAGCTGCCCTTGCCTACTCCTTGAGTGTTATTATGGAATCATTATTTGATTATTACATGAATCGTTGTATCTATTTTACGTAAGGCTATTTTGGTCCACGGTGAAGGCATCAATTCAATTTTACGAAATGAAACATCTTAAAGAAACTCAAAATCGGGCAGATTCTTCCCCATCTTTAAAGTAAATCTTCAATATATTGCCATTCTACTGTGAAATTCAACTGTAACGAATCAGTACATGGCATTTTAATGGTATACATATATATTTTACCATCCCATCTTTCTGCACGAAAAGTTATGGGTTCAAGGTGTTTACTTGTGTACGCTCTGACAGTTACGCCGGAATACTCAGGCAAAACTGCTTTGTGACCTTGAGATAGGAACCCCGTTAGCTCTTCTAAGTTGCCTGCAAGCACGTGTGTTGTGACACTGGTGTCACTGGTGCGTGTTGTTGAGTGGAATAAAGTACAGAGAACGTTTGTCCTCGGCCGATGCCAACAGCCGAGGTATTGGCAAGATACGTGACATTGTAGTGTTAAATAAAACATCACATGGCTAAAACTCCCCTAAATGCTTGGCAATAATTTTTTCCCATAGAAGCATGTTCACTCACCATCTTCCTTATGTACTGGATATGTCTGTTTTGGTTACATTGTCCGTATTTTCCCAATCTAGAGCTTTAAGCAGAATTAGAGCAGTGGAGTCACTGTAAAGGAGCACTGTTATATGGTAGAATTTCGATTTTACATAAAATTTGATTTTGCACCAGTGAATTAGCGGTCCTGGCTGACTCCTTGAGTGTTATTATGGAGTCATTATTTGATTTTACATGAATCGTTGTAAATAATAACTTGTTTGGGTTACCCTAAAATTAAATAAATTAAATTAAAAAACCAAGCAATATGAAAGTGATAGCCAGCACAGTGTTATTCAAGACAAAGTAATAATAATTTTTAATATATCACGAGTGATGTTATTGTACATACTACATGTGCTGTTTTTACTCTTTTCCGCTGGAGCCTTGCAGTGAAAAATGCAAGGTTAAAAATATGTATTTAAAGTGTGTATAATTTGGATGAGAGTTTAACTTATTAAGGTTTATTATATTTTTACATTAGGGTGTACTTGTAGCTTGTAGGGGGGGGGGGGGGGGGAGTTTTAACAAAAACAATGAGAAGGTGGTGGGGCAGGGAAGGGAGAACAAACCAGAAGGAACCAACAAGGGCAAACTGCGTTAGACTATGGAGATGGAGGTGGGGGAACCGGAACGGAAAACAAGGGAGAAGAGGTCGACGGAATTAGGTCATTAAGCAGGCGGTTACCATGTACATTCAGATGAGATACAATTTCAAAATTTTCTAAGAAGTCCAATTTCTTACCACTGTCACATACATGTAAAAGCTTAGGTGAAAATTCGGAAGAATGATCTTCGTCAATTAGATGGTTGGCGAACATGGACTTTTTTTTTTTTTTTCGCTAAATAAAATCGTTTTAAAAAGGTGAAAGCTGTGTTTAATGTTGGGAAAAAGGAGTCTTAAAGGAAGGGTTTTTTTTTAATATTATTAATAAAGACTTCATACCAATGTGAACAAACAGTTAATAGTACATACATTTGAGATCCAATACAGAAGTTATGGCTACCCTACGCAACATAAAAAACACAGTAGGCAAAATTAAGTTAAGTTAAATTAATGAGATAATGGTATAACAATAACAGAGTGGAGCAGTGGACTGCAGGTAATGAAGTTTGATTCTTACGCTGTTTAAAATTTTTCTTTCAACCATTGAATAAAAAACTTTATCATCCTTCATTTCCAACCTTTGTGTGTGGATCTTTGGATCCGACCCGACCATCCTTAATTTATGAGTGGTACATTTGTAAATCTAATTTAAACAACAAAGTGTACTAAAGTGAGTATTCAGATGTAATTGTTTGAAATTTAATATGATAACATTTTCGATGCAGTGACTGAAAGAAAAAATTAAACTGCGATTGGGATCGAACTTCGCACAGTACACTAGCTCTCGTTGTACGCCTGATCCCGGCGAATGTAGGCTACCCGCATGACATACTACCAATTTTTTCCCCGCGATACCGGGGTAATGGGGGAAAAAAGTCCTATTTCTTTATTTTGCTTCTAGTTGCATGGGAACGCTTTCATCTAATTACGTGACCTTAGTTACACATCACTAAAGAAAATATTTCATGCTACAAAAATTTGGCATTTGCAAAATATCTCAAATTTCGTTTAAAAAAATCGCGTTTCTAGGAAGACACGGTTAATTTCGTGATTAAACCCTAAAGTCGCTTATTTCGTGAATCCTGTCGCAAAAAACGTTTTGCGAAAATGTCATGTCCCTAACCATTAGTGGTGCCGCTTTTACGGCAGTTGATGGCATTCGGCGACGATTACAGAAAACGCCATCTTTTGAGATTGAGAAAACACCGTTAAGTTAACATAATACGACAATTCGGAGAGTAACTCAAATCCAATCTTTATTTCACTGGTTATTTAAATCTGAAATAAGTACAATTATACAGAACATGTTCTTTTTTGTTGTGATGGACAACAGACGTCATCTATGGAGTAGATAATTAACTATGAGTCGACTTCCACAGGACGGTCAAACTACGCTGAAAGAAGACGTTGATGCCATGTAAGGCTGGTGACAGGCTTACGTTTTCTTTGGGTTTCTGTCCTCGTGAGAGATACACAGCAACAACTAATAAAATGTCAAACACACAGATTCTTATGGAGCTGGCGAGGCTTGCGACCAGCAAGGGATTCCAAAGTGCTGCTCCACGTACCGAGGACTGCCAGACACATCGCTGCTTAGGGCACCGTGGTTAAGTCCAGTGTGTTTTCTCTCACCTACTGGTGTGAATTTGTCTTCTCTCACCTACTATTGTGAATGTGTCTCGATTGCCGTTGGTGTGTGGCAATGTTTGGCGTACATTTATTTCTATACATGATGTCTCGCAGGGAAGTGTTATTGTATGCGAAGTCCACTGACTTAAAGGCTGAAAAGTAAAAATAAGGGTTAATGCTGTAGCGGTGTTGGGAGAGTCCTAGGATGGCTCCAGCAAATAACATGCTCGAGTTTTTCGAGTTTTCTTTCGAAAGTCAGAATATATATCTGTGTCATTCCTAAAATAAATAAGTGCAAAAAGTTGTGTTCTCTTACGGCAAGTGTAAAACTAAAAGTGATTAAAGACTCTGAAGAAATAGGAATTCATGCTGCACGACAAAAATACGATGTCCTGGGATCGTGCATATAGAACTGGAGAAAGAACATGGTTGCAGTACTCCATACTATGTAATAAGAAGAGAAGAGCTTTTAGGGGAAATTCTTCCAGTTATCCCATCTAAGAACAACACCTGTCCGAGTACATAATTTTGATGCTGTTTATGACTAAAGGTGTGAGTGAAAAGTTGCGATCATTTTTACTTAGCTTACATATAAAATTTTCACTTTACGCTTTGGCATTCACCAAGAACTACCTCGGTATTGTTCATATCTCAATGCAGCTTGAAAGAGGAACAATAGCTGTATTCACCGCATGTGTCACATTGTACGCCAATGCTACCGGTGGCATACTATGCAATGGAAGTCTTTGGTATGGGGTGAAAGTTCTCAGGTCCCCAAAACCTCACACTACGAGAATGATGGAAGCCCTGATTTTTTTTTACTTCTACGATTATAAAAGTGGGGTGCACGTGGTACGTGAGTTTATAAATGATGCATGGGTGCCCAATTGGCTCCTTATTTGAGGCATCCAAACTTAATCTTTTAGCATACTTATTCAAGATCTTGAATATCAAATACTTAATAGCGTTAGAGGCATTTGAGTGTTAACAGGTATTATTCGCACATCTCTAGTCTTTCATGAAGAGCAGATTGATGCTGATGTCAGGTTTCTCTCCAATCTTCCTCCATTCTGAAATATTCCTACTATTACCCAGTAACCCACGAATCCGAAATGGTGCAAATGACTTCGCTGTTGGATGCCTCCCCTGAATAACTAACTCATCCAAGAGTGTCCAAGGCTAATGAGGAACGGAATGTACCTACTGCTAGAACGAACATCACATCCATTTCTGGGAAAATATCCCGAATACTTAAGAGAACAAATCGTTGAGACCATACTTATCCTGCCAGATAAACTAAGAAACTCCTGGCAAGGGCCATAGGCCCTGTGGGTCGCACAGTGCACCATGTGTTTATGGAGATGCTAACATTAGGTAAATGCGATGCATAGTGGAGGTGAGGGAGCTCAGGGAGCACAAGTAGTATCTTGCAATGTGGCAACCTGAAAAAAACAGCTGAAGAAAGTTGCTGAGTACAGCATCGTCCCATTTGACCCACTCAGGAACTATTGGGTTTGACTTGTGAAAGAAGCAATTGAGAGATACCAATTAAAATTCAATAAAATGAATTGGGATTCTTGATCAGCACCTCCTGGAAACCAGTGTGAAGGGGCATAAAACAACAACAGAGGACTCCCGATGCCGGATTGGTCCACTGGGAGTTGACCCACCATGCTGGCCAATTACTAGGCACCTGCCCTCACAAGAGTGCATATATAGCATGCACAACTTCGTAAATGACACTCAACTGCCTTGAGGATGATGTCCAAGTTGAGCATTGAAACACTGTCCAGTGTGGACAACCTGACCCAGTGGAAAGCCTGAGAAGTTCTGAAAATTTGCTTGCACTCCAATGCTACCTTCCCCCAAGCAGACCTTGTTCTGCAAAATAAGGCCTCTCACCAATTCTAGATTGTGACTCCACTGCCAATCAACCCTAACCTACTTTCAGCCACCATTATGTTGTAGAGCCCTCTCTTTCTATGCACATGCATGAAATGATCAAATGATACAGGTTTCTTTCCTTAAAAATGAAGGTCATGCCATATGTGATTGACAAATATAAGTCATATTTTCATATTTTACAAAGTGTTCATTTAAAAAGTT
>OW121846.1:7191786-7344545 GCA_933228895.1 Platycnemis pennipes | reverse complement strand
TATAGCGATTTTATTTTATTATTATTATATAAATAAGCATTTTACTGCATATACACTTATGTTTTTTCATCCGTTTTCATTCCTCTACACATTAAAGAGATTTTTTTTATAAAAAAAAATTTTTGCAAACATCCCATTCCGGCCACAGTCTCGCCTCGAGTCTTACGCTAACTCTAAATAAAATATAAATTGCAGTCATAAGAAGAGAATTACTTACCAAGAAATCTTTCACGCAAATGCTTTTCCTCGCAAAGCCACTCGTATGTATTAGCCAGGGCACGCAGCAGCAGCTGGTAGTTGACAAAATTTTCCAGATCACGGCAATCTTTTCAGAATGGGTTGAAAGCACCTTAAGGTTTCATTTAATGACCTAAAAATAAGAGTTTTTATACCTGTTAGTATGGGTGACTCCAATTTTCCAACTCACATTTTACGTTGCAACTCATTGTAGTACTTACAATCGAAATGGACCAAAGTGTGGCATAATTATTGATTTCTTAACCTTATTATTAAGAGTAAATACAATTTGCTCTTGCTACATATGTACAGTCAAACCTCCCTTTACTGACGCCTCCTAAAAACGGACACATATTCAATCCCCGGAAGCAGAACATGAAGACTTAAGGAACTAACACCTCCAAATTGCAGACACTCTCAATAACAGACGCGGACAACGAAAAGAAACATTTTTCCTTCACTTACCTCCATTAACGGACAAACCCTACGTGCTATTATGTAAACATTTCTCATCACCTTAATAAAAAACCCCATTTCTTGAAGCATATATGCATACCTAAGGAATTGTTCCAGATTCCTAGAACGGTTCCAGATTCAGGTTCCTATATCCTAGAAATTAGTGAGCAGTCGGTTGTGTATCTACAAGTTGGCGCTGCTGCCTTTTCCCCTTCCACTCACTGCTTCTTTTTTCTGCACTGCACATTTTTATCGTGAAATCATCCTATGGGAAGGGGGACTGGCTGTGGCCACTGGGAGAGACAGTGGATATGCTCCCACATGCGACAGCTGGGAGTGTAGGAGGAGAGGGAGTGAACGGGAAAGCTCTAGGAGCAGCATGGAATCCTCTTTAAGTGATTCAAGCGATATTTAAGTTAAGCAATTTAGGTCAAGCCCGTTTCACACGGTACCTGATCCAGCTCAAGGTCGAGTACACTAGCAAGTATGCTAGCTTTCCAGTATCGTGTGGATAGAACCAGTCTGCTGGCTAGCAAGCATGCTCGCTAGTACACTCGCTGAGCTACTGGATTTCATACTTGATGCGGTAATAGATCTAGGAGCTCCCAGTAGGACCAGTAGCCATCGACCAATCAAGTCACGTTATAGACGCTGTTCGAACTTCTCTTTTTTTAATTAGTATGGCATTATATGGAATAACCGCTTCATAGCAAGTACAAGGTCAATGATCCGTTGGAAATTAAACCCCAAAACCTTGAAAAATAGGCGGGGGCACAGGACAGGTAAACTGAAAGACAATGCAAGGAAAAGGACAATTCCACGACAATTTAACCGCAGAGCAACGGGTAAAAAACAAAAGCCCCACACACACAAATACTCAATCACTCGGGTTTGTCTGAAGACGTCGACCCTCGTGAATCTCACTCACGCTCACACTGTTTTTCTTCATTGATTTGGTCTGTGTGACTGGTGGGTCACTGGCATCGGAAAAATCCGTGTAAACCCTGAGTGGGAGGGTGAGTGAGATTCACGTTGGTCGAGGTCTTCGAACATACCCGAGTGAGTATTTGTGTGTATTGGGCTTTTGTTTTTATCCTTGCTCTGCGGTTGAATTTTCGTGGAATTGTCCTTTTCCTTGTATTGTCTTTCGGTTTACTTGTTTCTTTGACACCTCATCTTCTGGGCTCCCGCCAATTTTTGAAGGTTATGGCTTTGGGGTATAATCTTCAACGGATTTCCATATCCGTAAATACTTTCTTCGCGTGATTAAGGTCGATGACCGTGTGAAACCTCCCAGGACGGTTCCAATCATGCTAGATTCCGTCCTCAATATCAAGTAGCGGCCAGCACACTAGGTATTGTGCTGTTGCAGTATCGTGTGAAACAGGCTTAAGATTTTGCAAGTTCTGAAAGGGAAATTGGAGACCTCGAGATATCCCAGCGTCAGCTTGCTGTGTTATCCGACCTTAGCTTCTATGCTTTGTTCCCGTTCTTCCTTCTCCGCTCCCATTTTTTTATTCGTGATGTTAGCATTCATAATTACTAAAGCCTCAGTGCCTCAATTGAATTTCGTGAGGTAACACGTGAATTCGTAGAAACACGAAAGTTCTCGGACCTTATCCGTCCAGGAGATGTTACAGGGATTGCAGTCTCTCGGGGAGGACCAGAGGGACCTGACGGCAACACTTCAAAGTAACAGTGATATTTTGTCCGATCAATGGGCAAAATTCAGTGAGACTGTATCTGAGCTAAATAAGTTAAAGCTATCCTTTGAAAACATTCTGGAAGAGAATAGGGTACTTAAACGCAAAGTAAGTGACCTCGAGGTCTCTCGCAACCAATTAGAGCAGAAGTTGTTAAGAAACGCACTCAATATCCGGGGTATTCCCATCAAACCGGTGGAGGACCACTGCACTTAGATGAGGGACGTTGGAGCGGCCCTTGGAATCTCTGTCACCATCGACTATTGCTCTAGATCGCGTCCTCGAGCAGCCACCGATGATACATCGCAACCACCGAGTCTGATAGTCAGATTTGCGCTTGGCAGTCAACCAGGGACGCGCTAATTCAACGCAAAAGAGTGAAGAAGGAACTTACAACCCGTGATCTAGGGTGGTGGGAAACAAAGGTTAGTGCTGTCTCTGTCAACGAGGCCTTGACCCACTTTTATAAAAGGATCTACGCCCAAGCGCGCGCCTTACAAAAGGAAAGAAATATTAAGTATGTTTTGGGTGAGGGCAGGAAATATTCTGTGTCGTAGAGAGGGCAAGGGACAGGCTGTGGTGATAATATCTATGGAGAATCTCCAAAAATTCCAATATCATTTACCATCCTGTGGCCTCCCTCCAAATAGTTTCACTTCTCTTGCTGGAAAATATCAAATTATTATGTTTTGTTATTGTCTATGTACATTTTCTCGGTAATTGCTCGTATTTCATGAGGATTGACATTTATCGGCATTCAGTTTACTATACTATGTACAGAGGGTGTGTTAGAGTTGTAATCTAATACATAAATATGGGTTGGCAACATATGTTGCTATTTATGTCAGTAACTATTTATCTATATTGTTGTTGTCAACTCTCTGTCAGTCGTTCAATTTGTAAACTGGAATTTGGATGTGTCTGTGACTCGTTATTAAAACATCTTAGTTTAAAGCCGATATCTCAAGATATTATTTAACCTCTAACAGGGTGGAAGTCTTGCCTTGTGAATATCATATACATTGGTCTTTTTGGAAAATTTTCAAATCTATTATGCTTTACGATTGTCTATGTACATTTAACTAATTATTGCATATATTTTACAAGGTTGAAAATTCTTCGAAATCCAGTATTCAACGTGTGCAGAGAGTACGAGTCTTACATCGTGAATGTGATACCTTTGATGTTGACAGTTAAGATTATGCGGTCTTCTCGTCTATGTAACAAAACCAACCATATTGCAACTATTAATATAAATATTTTTCGTACTTTGCATGCCTTTTGGAGAAAATATCTTTTTTACCATCCAAATGAATGAGTTGCAAATTTGCCATGTTAAACTTTGAATAATTTGGGACATAATTTCAGGAGCACTCATTCCACGTCATTGCAATCTCCGAGACGTGGCTTAAACCCACATTTTCCGCGGCACACGTATCCCTGCATGGCTACTCTCTGTTCCGGTGTGATAGAATGGAAAAAGTGGGAGTCGCAACATTCATTCATGAAAAAGCGATTTCCAAGTGCGTCAGCTCGGGGCATCGCCGAGACAAGGTTGTGCCCTCGAATATCTTATCTTGGAAATCATTGTCTCGAGTAAGAAGATCCTCCTGATGGTTGTTTACCTAAAATGTGGTTCCCTACTGAGTTAGAGGAAGCCTTGTTTGAAATGGTGCCCTTGTATGAAAATATTATCCTTACGGGTGACTTTAATGTCAATTTTGAAACCGATAAACCGGAGAGACGGTAGTTGTCTAGTGTATTCTACTCTCTTAACCTCCACCTAGTTCCATTTAGATCAACCCATCACCTAGCCCAAAGCAGCTCTTCGCTGGACCCATTTGTAACGGATCAGACAGATAAGGTCATTAAACACGGGCAATATCCAGTTACTTTTCTATCCTTCCATGACTTGGTATATATCTCTCACGCACTATCAATTCCGGAAAAACAAAAAAAAAGTTTGTAGCGGCCGTAACTACGAGAACATCGACGCAGAAAATCTAACCAGAGAATTTGAGACTCAAAATTGGATAGAGATGTTTGAAGCAGAGGGTATCGATTACAAAATAAACCTCTTCTCTGTGATCCTTTCCAAATAGCTGGATAAATATGCACCATTGAGATTCTTCCGCACCAGGCATAAACCTACCCCTTGGCTGACACCTGATGTACGACTCTTGATGAAAGAAAGAGATCGCGAGAGAAAGAAATGTATCAGATCAAAAAACCCATGCTCTCATGATCGATTTAAATGGCTTAGGAATAAAGTAGACTGCCTAATTACATTCCAGAAAAATAAGTTCCTTGAGGAAAAATTCAGTAATGCAAAATATTCCCGAAGCCTTTGGTCGGACATGAGTAAATACAGAATCATAAGTCGAAGAACTGATGCACCTAATGGTACTCCTCCTTTGGAAGATATGAATGATTTTTTCTATCGCTACCACACTCACATCAACCTCACCCGGCCACTCATAATTTGACACCGCTTGAGGATAATAACTTTTATTTCACTTTGCCACTTCCTTCCACTGTAAGAAACGAAATTCTTCGAACGAAATCTATTGCAACAAGTCTGGACGAGATTCAAATTAAGTTTACTCACCTGTGCTTGAACGAAATTCTACCTGTTATGCAACAAATTTATCAGTACAGTCTATTAAACTCAGGCTTTCCTTCTCGCTGGAAAAAGGCATTTATTGGGCCAATTCCCAAAGTGGCCAATCCCAAAGAAGTATTGGACTTAAGGCCAATTTCCATACTCAGTGCGCTTTCTAAAGGAATAGAAAGAATTGTTTCGCAAGTTTCAGAATACCTTTCAGAGAATAACCTTATGGACATACATCAATCAGCCTTTAAAACGAATCATAGTACTCAAAGAGCTCTTCTAAAAATAACTGAGGACATTAGATTGAACAGAGAGAATATAAAATTAACCATTCTGATTTTATTGGATTTTAAAAAAGCTTTCGATTCCATCAACCACGAAATCCTGCTTCCAAAACTTGTAATTTAAATTTCTAATCAAGCTCCTTGAATTGGTTCCAGTCATACCTGACAGGCTGCATGCATGCTGTTAAAGATGATGATGATTCAATATCAACATGGAAACCAATATCCACCGGATTACTCAACGTTCAGTGCTGTCACCACTATTGTTCTCAATGTTCCTAAGAGAATTACCAAAGTATCTTAAACATTGTAACTACTACCTTTATGCTGATAATCAGCAAATTTAAATCTCTTGTCCCCCTTCCTGACTGCCTGAGACAATCCGCTAGGCGAACGAAGATATCTATTGCCGGCCCAGGAGGCGGCGAGGTTAAGTCCTCGCCTGCTAATCCTGGGGTCACGGGTTCGAGTCCCGCCTGGGTGGGTTTCTCTCCACCCAGGGCATGGATGCTTGTCAAGCTCTGTTGGTTCAGTCCGTGGGAAACCTGATGACAGACCAATGGCTATCGGGATCCCTGGGGTATATGGACCAACAGAACAGTTCGGATGCAAAAAATAGCATTTGCACTTGGGCTAGCAACAATAATATTTTTATAAATCCAACTAAAACTAAAGCAATCACTATTGGGAGCAACAACCTCATTAAATACGTAAGTTGCATTGTCCCTAAGATAACAGTGCAACGTTGTACGATAGATTACTCTAAATCTGTATTATATTTGGGAGTGAAAATTGATGAAACTCTTTCTTGGAATGAACACGTGATGAACTCCGGCCCAGCTTAAAAGACATAGAAATAGCCTACCGATCGGAATTAGTCATAAAATAATCACTACACTAATACACCCATATTTTGATTATCGCTGTGCAGTATACAATGACCTTAGCGAGAAACTAAACCATAGGCAGCAGAAAACCATGAATGCAAGTGTAAGGTTTACCTAGAACATCCCTAAATATAAACACATTCGTATACATTGAGAGAAAGCAAATCTATACACACAATTTACGTTCTCAGGAGAAATCAAACAAAGAGTTACACGCCCTTACCCCCCCTTGACAACCTGCACTTCCCACAACACCGAACTATTTCTTACAGTAAATTACTCTTGGTACAGGCAACCCGCATCTGGAATACATTGCCATTGGAAATTAGACTCGCACCTAACGGCAACTTCAAAGAACAATTGTACTGTATTTATTAAGTGATGAGAAATGGTGTAAGTAATTTTTTACATCTGGCATGTAAGTGCAAATGCACGATAAATTATCTCCAAAATGAGTAAACTTAAAAGTTGCACCCAGGAAGTAATACTTATTGGAGTGGAGGTTGGTGCGATGGAGGTAGGTGACGAGGATTGTTATTTCTTGGGACCCCGGCCAACCATTATTTCGTAAATGCCACTCATTATTTTTGTAATGGTCTTCTGTACTGTTTGGACATTTAACCGTGTAATTTTGTAAATGAGAGAGTGTATTTATGCCATAACTGTAACATATTTGAACCTAGAGTTCAAAGGACTAGGCTCTTGAAATAAATACTTATCTATTCTATCCTTCAACAGTTCTTTCGTTGCTCAGAAAATGGCTGGAAAAAGAATAAAGGCTGTGCTTATGTTAGAAATTTGATATTTTTCGTGTGTGTGAGGCAGAGAAATTTATCTACATCTGCATTATACCCTGCAAGCCACCATAAAGGCGTGTGGCAGGCGGTGAATTCACACCAAACATGCATAAAAAAGATTATTAATAGTATATTAGTCTAAACTTCAATTTTTAAATTAGTTAAAAAAAGGCAAAGCAAGCATGCAGTATTATGCTGTTAGTTGGGTTAATGTAAAGTCCTTATACCAACATGCAACTATCTATCCTATTCATTGATACACTCGTATTTATGCCATATGCCATGCCGTATATTTACCGCTATTCAAATCGCTAACTGTGCAAGGGAAAGAGGACATTTGGAATCTGTCAGTTCGGCAATCCATTTCTCTAATTTAATGATTATGGTCCAGTCTACCGTAGTATGTACGTCGGAGTTCGCAAAACATTTTTAAAGTTATCAGCGAAAATACTATCTTGAAATTTAAATTGAAATTTGAAGCTTTCACGCAGTGGAAGGATTCCATAATAACAATGAAAAGCGTTGTGACTTCCACAATTTCATTAAACGAACGACCGGTTTCGGCTGTCAAGCCATCCTCAGGTACATTAAAATTATTATCAGCAGAACACAGGTTTATATATTCCGGGAGTGCTATGAGAGGGGGAAGGGTGGGGAGGAGGGAGGGGGTTGGCTGAGTGTGGGGACGAGGAAATCACGAGGGTTGTTTGGGAGGGGGAGGAGGGGGGGGGGGGAGGGAGAAGTGTTTAAGGTGATGAGTACTAAGGGGGATGGGTTTGGGAAGGTTATGTCATTGAGAAGGTCTTTCCCATTTAGGCTGATCTCCCGAATCTCCAAGGCATCCATCTTCCTTCCCAGTAAAATGATGCAGTATTTCTGGCTCAAAACTGCTTCGGTGCCCCGTCTCCAAGAGGTGTCGGGCGAAGGCTGACGAGTCATCCTTGTTCCTCCAACATGCCAAGGATTGTTCCTCGTCCCCACACTCAGCCGACCCCTCCCTCCTCCCCACCCTTCCCCCTCTCATAGCACTCCCGGAATGTTTCCCATCCCATCCGGACTTGAAGTTAAGAAAATGTGGAATTACTTTCTTTCCACTCAACACGACATCAACTTTTCAGCCTTTGGATCCATAATTTCAACTTCATTATAGGAAGAGGATGCTGAGACACATTTTAATGTCAACTAAAGGTAGGAAACCAGCAAACGAGCTCTCAAAAAGGATCAATGTTCTCGATGCCATTCTACGGATAGTTTCATCTGTGAATGATGTTAAAGGACCAGGTGTACATAACTGTTTCATGAAAGCTGGATTCCATTACGACGATGTCAATACTGAGCTTGTTGTCGAGAGCAAGAACTCCAGCCACGAAGAATTGAAAACCTGATCAAAAATACAGGGGAGAAGGAGATAAGGACTATGCCGACATAGCTGAGTACTTATGCACAGAGGACCCTTAGGACTGATGACCTAATTTCTGATGCGATAATGGTTTCCAAATCAGAAAATATTGAAAGTAATGATGACAGTGCAATGGATCGCAGTAGTGAAAGACTAAAATACTGGCCATAACAGAAACTTGGAGAAGTATCCAGGACGTAAAACAAGATTTTTTAAGCAAAGGGGATGCCTCAGGACTACAGCTGATTTTTGCGGTGGGATCGCACGTTGAGAAACAACTATGTGAATCTACCTCAAAGAAACAGAAGATTATACTAAAATCTTCATTTAATACCGGTAGGTTTCATGGCATTTTTGAGTTTACAGTTTTTTGCAATAGAACATATATGAAAGGAGTGTAATTTCATATTTCATTTTTTCTATCAGAAAAATAATTTACGTAGACTAATGGTTTACAGAAGAAAATGCTGTTCACAACCGTAGTCAACGCAATATACTTGCCTCATTTTAATTAAAAATAGGAGGTCCATTTTTGCATATATCTCTATGATTTTGAGGAAATAGGATAAAATGGAAGGAGATTTATCCTTAGCTGATATTATTTTATTAGTTTCAAAGACTATGTACGTACCATTCCTTAGGTAACTCGAATTAGACCTATTTTCATATCTAACCTGCATGTACTATCTCTTTCCCATTGAGTTTTGGTTATGATGGTGCTAAAAGTTGTATAGTTGTTTCTTTTTTATGATTTTTATAAAGAATAGGTATATTTTTCAAAGATCTAAAAAGCAAACGTATAAATGCCGGATTAAATTCCTCTGCATTGTAACTCGTTTGTTACTGCTTAGAAAAACCTCTCCTAAATCCGGCTTCCTAGATATAGCGGACACCTCTCAAGGGTGGGCAATTTTTTCGGTCCCAAACGTGTCCTCTGCTTGGAGGTTTGACGGATGCATCCACAAGAGGCCTCTTTTAGCGCATCTACTGAAATCACAGTCTTTTAGCTTTCAGACCATTCTGCTGAGAAAGCAACGTGGACAACTCCCGGCGCTGCTGTGAGAAAGCACCTTGCCCCTCACAACTCCGACCGCCTTTGCCTGGAAGACTGTGTGGGCGTACACTATTGTGGTGAAGGGCTGCAATCAAGGAAACTTTGTCATTATTTCACACCACTTCATGGGTACAACCCGACCCGGTTTCAGCTCTTCCGTGTCACTATCAAGGGTCAATTCAAAATTTTCAAGTGGTGGATTCATATTTATAGTGTTTCCAGAGGGAGGGGTGGTATGGTTATGAGGGGGGGGGGAGAGGACAAATAAGGTACGGAAGCTAAGGTTGAAGCATTGGGCTGAAGGACGGCGCGACCGACAGGGACTTGGTAAAGAGGAATGCAATGGACCCACCTAGTTCAGTAACTTCTTACCATGATGCCTGGCAAATGTCGTGAGTTCGCAGTTCGCAATGAAATTCAGCTTGGTGCCTTCGTCACATGCATGTCAAATCTACACTTTAAAATTAGACATACGATTGAAATTAAAGGAATGACTGGCACAAATTGATTTTTCGTCACAATTTGTAAAATATTTACAATTTACTTTTGTCCTAGTACTTAAGGTACATCCAGTTTGTCCCACATAAAAACAATTGCAGCCATTTGTATCACACTTAAGCTTATGCACACCACTTTTTTCCTCGCAGTTAATCGAGTCCTTAGCACTTTAAAATATAACTCCAGGTGAGTGAAGGCTAGTTGACAATGTAGTTGTTCGTTTTCATTGTTGTTTGGTGTTCACAACGGAAGCCTCATACCCATTTCTTTTACTGATATGGATTAAGTGGTCGCTAGTTTTCCGCCTAATTCAGCTTTCGTAAACGGAACGGATAGCAGTCGGTATAAAAGTGAATGGAAGAATGTTAATTTTTGGGAATGGTGGTGGTTAGACTAATTGGGAATGATGACATCTCTGAGCGTGTCTTTTCTATATATGGTGTGTTGTGGTGGTAAAACTATTGATTTCTTACCCTTATTATTAAGAGTAAATAGAATCTGCTCTTGATACATATGTATACCAATGCATCCAGAAGAGGCCTCTGTTAGCACTTCTACTTAAATCCCAGCCGTTTGATTTTTTAATTTTCAGACCATTCTGATCCCAATGTCTTCCTACTTGGAGGGAAATACTCAATTCTAAGAAACTCAATTCTCTATCACGAAGTTCAACCGTGAACATTATATTGGGGTAAAGAGAGTCCAGAACCCCCAAGAATATGCCCAGTTAGCTGAGGCCATAGACACACCTCATCGTTGACATATCAAAATAGTTATATAGGTTCTTGAGAAACAGAAAAACTTCATTTTGAAATGTCTCCTCCTTGAATAAGTCCTTCCCCTTGAAATTGTATTGGGAACAGAGAGATTTTTTAGGCAGATAAAAATGTTTTGGAGTCAAGATATCCAAAATGTCAGTGAGGATCGGTGATAGTGGTAAACCCATCGCCGAGTCAACAGCCTGTTCATGGATCGAACCACTAAACATAAAATAGTTCTGATGAATGCACAGGGTTAAAAGTGTTTCTGCTTCTCTACAACCAGCCTTCTCCAAACAGGCAACTGCAAGGAACATTGGGACTTCTTTTGCGGGCACGGAATTGAGCAGGTTTTTTTACGGCAAATTACAAAAATTTGCTTCTGGGGGTATGTGAAGTTCCCTTAGCTAATTCACCAAATATATCGAGTTCTTGTCTCCATATGAGGATTTGAAATTAGTGAATTGGCGAAGGAGGAGATTCAGCGTGGAGAAGAGAAGGTAACGACATATGCACTACCCTAACTATATTGGCGTTACCAATCTAGTAAATGAATAACAATGTGAATCATTGTCAGATCGCAGGTTGAAATTTAGACTTAATCTCCTAAATAAATTCCAAGATAATATTTTCAGTGATGACGTTGTAAATATTTTGCAAACCCCAACTTACTATGGTAGACTGCACCATAATTAAAAAATTAGAGAAATTAATTGCCCAACTGACAGTTTCAAAAGGTCATTTTTTCCTCGTACAATTAGGGATATGAGTAGCGGTTAATACGTCCAATTACGAATGAATTAATCCATAGCATATGTAGTTGCATGTTGGTATAAAAACTTGAAGGTAACCCAACTAACAGCACGTTTTTGCATGCTTAGTTTGCTATTTTTATCTTTTCAAATAATGCAGTATGACTAATATATTAATACTAATCCTTTTGAATGCATGATATGTAGTGCATATTTAGTGAGAATTCACCCCCTGCCACACACCTTTGTCGTGGCTTGCAGGGTATTATTTAGATGCATAAGATGGCTCGGCGCTGTGTACAGGGTGGATCACTGCGCGCACTGGCATATCTGGTTTGTGAGGTTTTCGTAGACCATAAAGCCTTGGGGTGGACGTGGGTTCATTCTAGTAAGTTTCAATTTATGGCGGTAGGAAAACAAGCAGTGGGTGGATATTATCTCCTCGTGAAAATTGGAGGTAGGGTCAGTCAAGATAATTACCCTAACTAAAGTAGTCGTCTGAAACAAAGAAAAGGTGGAGCTCTACGACCTTAAATGTACTTAATGAAAAGAAAAACTCTAATGGCCGTAATGTTTGACGCACCAAACGTGGAAGGGTAGGGAATTTTGACCGCCCAAGAAAGATTCACACAAATGGGCACAAAATCATGCACACATTAAGGATCACTCTATCCGTGGTTGTTTGCGGAGAAGTTAATTTCTCGTCAGTGAAACCCACAGACTACAAACACTCACCATTTAGTGATTCCTTTCCGCGGATTTCAGGAGACCACGTCAAGGAACACTAATAAGCGGGTAACACCAATCACTCCTTCTGGGGTTCATCTACATCTACACGATACGCTACAAGCCACCGCGAGGGTGTGTGGCAGGGGGTGAAGATCGCCAAGCGTGAACTACCGTCATGCAAACAAGCAACTACAGGGTCTCATACAACTAGATTGCTATTATATATGGTATATAAGGGATTAATAGATGCATCATGCACTACAAACTTCTCTAAAATATTTCCCCTACCTATCCCTTTGCTATCGTGTGTAATGTGTTCTTTTATAGTACGGGGGAAAAATGACATTTTTAATCTATCAGTACGCCATCTCTCTAATCTTATTTATCTGGTCGAATCTAGCATTATACGCTGGTGATTTTAATGTGCCTAACATCTTCAGTAAAGCTCTCCGATTGAAATTTCCCTAATAGATTTAATCTGTACCTTAACCTACGCTCTGATAATGACTCTCACCCTAATTCTTGTATTAATTCTGATACACTACTCAACCTATCGTAACACCTGCAGTGGATGGTAGAGGCCAAGACTTTGTGGAATTCCATAATATAGGATGAGAAGTAAAAACTTTAGCGTTCCACAGGGTAAAGAGATTTATTCCGACATGTTTCACTTCACTGAAGCATCATCAGGTACATGTACAAGAAAAAGATGAGGCACATGAATATATAGGGGTCCAAAGGGTTCATCAAATAGGCTCATCTTTTTCTTGTACATGTACCTGATGATGCTTCAGTGAAGTGAAACATGTCGGAATAAATCTCTTTACCCTGTGGAACGCTAAAGTTTTTGCTTCTCATCCTATATCGTAACACCTTTTGACGAACCTAGCTGCTCTACGCTGCACGCTCCATAGTTCTCTGATCAAACCTAATTCATTAGGATCCCATACACTGGCTGCATTCTCAAGGTAGGGCATAACTAGTGAAAAGTAACATCGCTCTTTTGTCTTCTCTTCACATTTCCCAAGTACTCTTTTTATAATTCCTAGCTTTCTCTTCGACCGACCGCATATTCCCCGGATGTGTCTTCCCCACGATAAATCTTTAGTGATTGGTACACCACTAACTGCCATTTGTCACACCACTCTTGAATTGCATCTAAATCCTTCCTAAGCGATTTCCCGTCTTATTCTTTTCATATACCCCTATACACTACAGCATCGTCTACAAAAAGTCTAAGCTTACTACTAACTACGGTACCCAAATCGTGTTTGTATAAAGGAAATAGAAGCGGACATACTACGCTTGATATGACTTAGATTGTGTCCGACAATATACCATATATGACAACCCTCTGCTCTCGCCCACTTAAAAATCGTTTACCCAACTTCCAACGTCATTATTAACACTAAAACTATCTAATTTCATGATTAATTTATAATGAGGAACTTTATCGAATGCCTTTTTAAAATCTAAAATATCGCATCAACGTCAGTACTGTTTTCGCCGTAGACTAAAATATCACGAACGGATAAAGTTAATTGTGTTTCGCAAGATCTACCTTTCAGGAACCCATGTTGGCTGTTTATGAGCAATCCCTGACTATCCAGATGCCCCATGATTGAAATGGCTACAATATGCTCAAACACCTTACAAGAGATTGACGCGACTGAAATGGGTCAATAGTTACTAGGTTCTTGACTATCACCGCTTTTAGAAATAGGTGTAATGTTAGCTACTTTCCAATCCTTGGGTACTGTGTGGTTCTTTAGTGTGTAATGAATATTATTTCTAGATAGGGGGCTATTTCAGAAGCTAATGTTTTATATACCCGGGAAGTAATTTGATCTGGACCAGGTGATTTGTTTTTACTAATGTTTTTTAACTGCTGCTCTATTCCGCGACATGAAATTTTTAATTCGGGCATTTACTCACTGAATGTTTTCGGCGGAGGTTCCACTGCGATGTGTGACGATGAGTTGAATACGCTTTGGAAGAAGGCTTTTTAAGTATTGGCATTTTCTAAACCCTCAGGTGACTCTAATTCCTTTATCATTTTCAATTCTGTGAACTGTGGATCTATTTCCCTGAAGCTCTCTCACATTTGACCAATTCGCTTTAGGATTACTATATAAATATTCTCCTAACAATTTGCTCTTGAAATGTGATAACGCTTGTCGACACGACTTCCTTGCTAATGCTCTCGATTTTTCTAGTTTTGAACTAACTTTTTTTCCTCTACCGATAGACCCCATCCTGCATTTTTCATCCTATCGTGGCATACCCTTTGTCGCTTTAGTGATTTCCTAACCTCCGCGTTATACCACCTTGGCTCTGTATTATCACTAATGAATTTACTTGGTATGTATTTATTAACTGGTTTACGGGTGACCTCATGAAATTTTCTCCACGAATCCTCTGTATCTAATACTTTGCTTTGTTCAGTAAATACATTAAACCATTCCTTTAATTCCTCTTTCGTACCGTGCGTCGTAATTAGCCTTGCCAAATAAGTATACCCTCCTCTTTGATTATAATGTCTTTCAACGCCTACAATAAACTTCGCATTCACTATTTTATGATCACTAATTCCCGTGTCTGTAACTGTATTTAGAACTCTTTCGGGTATATTTATTCCTAACAAATCTAGAATGTTGTTTCACCTGGTCGATTCTGTTAATAGTTGTTGTAAAGAATGAGACGTAAAGGTGTTCAACAGTGATTCGCAGAGTTCCTTATCCGTAACTCCTGTTATAAAACTACACGTATTCCAGTCTATCAAAGGGAGATTGAAGTCTCCGCCTACTATTATTCCTCTATCAATGTTCCGAGAAATTAATGTACCTATCTCTGACTTTAGTTCCATTATAGAATTGATGTCTGCATCCGGTGACCTGTAATATGCACCTACATATATCTTTTTTGCGTAACTACTTTTACTTTTAACGGAACACCAAATACTTCCAACATTTCGCTCCGAAATAAGTTCACTTCTACTGACATACGGGTCCTTCACAGCTATAAATAATACTCCTCCGTTTCTGCTTACTCTATCCTTTCTGTGTACGGTAAAACACTTCGGAAATACTTCATAATCTGATATGTTCTTCAAAAGCCAGCTTTCTGTACCTACGATTTTATCTGCATCAGTACTATTTATGAGGTGGTGAAATTCAGCTACTTTATTTCTTAAATTACGACAATCCCCTACTATCACTGAAATTCTTTCTCCCCATCTGTTTCTCTCTTGGTGCTCTTTGCTAACTAAAATTTTCCTCGATAATTCTTTTACCGACCTAATATTTTATCTACCCATTACATTTGATGGTTTAGCATTTTCGTTCATTTTATGTATTTTTCTCTGACTTTCTAAATCTAATCTGCGTGTTTTGTCAAATTCTTCCACAATTTTTCCCCCGCTGATTGACCTGCACCGTGGGCTACCACCTGAGCTAAACCCTACGTGTATGCTCCTAGTATCCTACCCGCTACCCTAGACGATGCCTCGTCCGTGTAGTGGACACTCGAGCGATTCAGGGGCACCCGACTCGTTTCCAGCTCCGGCCCGAGGTCCAAAAGCTCAGCTTCCTCGCTCCCACAGACTTCACTAAGTCTCCGGTTTATGCCTTACACTCGGCTCCAAATCATCGACCCCCGATCCGTCCTAGGTACCAAGCTGCATATAGTCAGCCTCATATCGACACCCAGACCTCCACGAACGCGGTGGAACTCGGAGCATAGATCCCTTACGGAATCCATTACATCCTCGGACCCCGGTTTCGCGGCGTCGTTAGTGCCGACATGGGCGACTACGTGCAGCTTAGAGCAGTTAGTGGCTCTGACCGTTGCCTTCAACGCCTTCGTCACCTGGGGCACCATACCTCCTGGTATACATCAAGAGCGTACCCGTTCTTCGTCACCTCTCCTTCGGGATTCACCTCCTCCTTCCCGACGAGTCCTGGCACGCATCGAGTCCGCTACCCGGCGTACATTGGCGCTACCTATCATTAATGCTCCTTCCCTTCCATTCCGACTCCCAGTCGGCGAAGCTTCCCGAGACGGAGCGTTCGATGCACCGACCTCCGCCAGCCCATCGATCCAATTACTAACGAGGAAAGGCTCGACTTCCACCTCTGCATTGCCCCGTTTGTATAGGGTGACCCCACGGCACCACTTCCCACTCTCCCCCGGATTCGGAGGTAGGCGCCGCGAGGGGCTCGGGAGTGCGGGGAACGTCCTCAACCCTCCAACCCTCGGCAGCACCAGGGCTCGCCCCCGCACCAACACGTACGGAAGGCCTTGGACGACCCCCACCTCCCTCGAACGTCTCAATGTCGCCACCAGCCGCTCCACGAGAGAGTTGAGCTTATCCACCGTCTTCTCGAGCTTAGCGATTCGAGCCCGCAAGGGTTCGCGATCGGGTGAGTCACGTAAAAGATTGACAACTAGACTAATGGGAGTCATCCTAATCCTAATTTCTGAAATTCCTCATCTGGCCCGTGACTCACATTAAAGCCTCCATCAACAAGGTATTTCACAACTTGGAATGGAATAAGATGTTCAGGATACTGAAAGCAGTTGGGATGGACTACAAGGAAAAAGAATTATATGTCGCCTCTCCAAGAATCAGGTCACAACAGTACGAATGAATGATGGAAGGAAAATAGAAGCCAAAATAAATGAGGAGTTAGACAAAGATACAGCCTCTCGCCATTATTATTCAATATGCACCCAAAAGAATCAAAACGAGAAACAGAAGAAATTGGCAAAAAAGTAATTAAGGTTAATGATGAAGAAATAAACATGCTTCCGGTTCGCAGATGGCTATCGCAGTTCTAACATAAGGTAAGTGGACCTGTAAGCATCTTGGAATACTATGGACCTGGTAATTTACGAATATAATATGAGAATAAACAAAAAGTAAGGAGCGAGGCACTCTATGGGTCAGAGACATGGAGCATCGGAAAAACATACCAGCGAAGAATTGAAGCATTCAATATATAATGCCGGAGGATAATAATGACATTTAATGGCCAGATCAATCTAGGATATATATGAAAAGTATATGGAAAAGCAGAATAAGAAACAGATGTATTGGATAGAATACGGAAGAATGGAGATCCGCAGTAAACCAATTCCAAAATTGAAATACTGATGAAGGGAACTTTATTAAATGATTTTCGCAACTCCTCTTTCATATCGTCCTAATCAGCCCTATCAAACAAATAATCAAGCACAGCTCCTCCCCCTCCAATAAAGCTACTCGGGTGACGAACATTGAGATCCCCGAATAAGACTCGCACAGTCTATCTTTTCCTGCCCACTTTTTCGTAACTCTCCCTCTCGGGCAGCAACGTTGCCACATCCCATCCGCTTTTTACGCGAAAAATAGGAAAATCCTTAATTTCCATCGTAGAGTGTCAACCAAAAAACGTTTTTCGACGTCTAGGAATGAACGATGCGATGAAGAAGTTAAATTGTTGATACGTTCCTTAGTTCATAACTTTGAAAACCCATGTCTAGAGGTCAATTTCCCCGGAGACCCCACCCGCTGGGAAAGGTCTACCTTCGCTGGGCTCCCGGGATGGGCGAGGCTCAATTTTCGAGGAGACCAAGGGTGGACCCCTCTAATGACCTCCGTCCCCCTAGCTACCTGAGCGACAGCCCCGCATAAATACCATTAACCGGGTAATTAAAAGTTGTGAGGAAAATTACGATGTTTTGTTTCATTCTCAATTATGGTATTCAATAAAAGCTGATTAGAATGATAAAACTGACACTGAAGGAAAACATTGTAAAAACGTTTGTTGCTGGTTGAGTGAGAAGAAAACAAAATTTTTTTGGAGTAGCAAAAATGCATTTTTTTACCTGTCGTCAATATATGCCTAACATTGCTTATGTATGTGCCTACCAACTTTATTTTATTCCATTGACTCAGTTTTGAAAATATATATTGGAAATTTGTGTTTTATAGTGGCTCTCCAAGTAGGCCCATAATTTTTAAGAGGGCAATTGTCTGTCAAATCTGAGATTACGGCGGTGTCTTTAGGTCAAAGTTGCGGCTGCTATTCTGAATCGGGGTCGCAATTAAAAGGCCGCGCTATTCGGCGTGTCATTATTGCTCGATCCGCTACTCTCAATCGAGTTGCGGTATAAATTGCCCTGTTCAGAGTCGTAATAATTGAGAACTGCCTCTGCCTCTGCCTATAGAGCCCAGCCCTATAGAGCCCAGCCCAGGCCCAGCCATAAACTGCCTCTTCCGGTAGAGAACCGTAAGGATCAGAAAACAAAAATTCCGGCAGCCAATTCCAAGCCTGTTTACATTTTTATGGGACATCTACATCTACATCTACACGATACCCTGCAAGCCACCGCTAGGGTGTGTGGCAGGGGGTGAAGGTCACCAATCATGCACTACTAGCATGCAAGCAAGCAACTAAAGGGTCTCATGCAACTAGATTGTTAGTATCTATAGTATTTGAGGGGTTAATACATGCATCATGCACTACAGAATACTCTAAAATATTTCCCCTACCTATCCCTTTCCTATGCTGCCTATTCTGTTCTCTTATAGTACGGGGGAAAAATGCCATTTTGAATCTATCTGTACGACAATCTATCTCTCTAATTTTATTTATCTGGTCGAATCGAGCATAATACGCTGGTGTTTTTAATATGTGCCTAACATCTTCAGTAAAGCTATCCAATTGAAATTTCTGCAATAGATTTAATCTGAACTTTAATCTACGCTCTGATAATGATTCCCACCCTAATTCTTGTATTAATTCTGATACACTACTCAACCTATCGTAACACCTTTTGACGAACCTAGCTGCTCTACGCTGCGCACTGTCTAGTTCTCTCATCAAACCTAATTCATTAGGATCCCATACACTAGCTGCATACTCAAGGTTGGTTGGTTATTTAGGGGAGGCGACCGACAGCTGATGTCATTTGCGCCATATAGGATAGGTGGGTAATTGGGTAATGGTAGGAATTTTTTTTTAGGGAACGGAGGAAGGGTGGAGAGAAACCCGGCGTCGGCATTAGCCTACTCTTAACGAAAGGCGCCAAGGGGACCACGGCTTAACGTCCCATCCGACGGACGGAGTACTGTACTTGAAATGCCCTCCACTAGGCACTCAAGTGGGGACCGGTTTTCCACTGAAAAATCCTCCACTGCCGGGAATCGAACCCGGGCCCTCGGGATGGGAGGCCAGTACTCTAGCCACCACACCAACCCGATCCCCGCATACTCAAGGTGGGGCCTAACTAGTGAAAAGTAGCATCGCTCTTTTGTCTTCTCATCACATTTCCCAAGTACTCTTTTTATAAATCCTAGCTTTCTCTTCGCTCGGCCGCATATTTCCCGGATGTGTATACTCCACGATAAATCTTTAGTGATTGTTACACCTAAATATCTTACGGTTTCAACGTTTTCGATCTTCGTGTTATTAATTCTATAGGATCGCTCTATCGAATTATTCCTCCTCCAAAAATGGATAGCTACACACTTTTTAAGGTTGAGTTATAACTGCCATTTGTCGCACCACTCTTGAATTGCATCTAAATCCTTGCTAAGTGATTTCGTGTCCTCTTCGTTTGATATACCCCTGTACACCACCGCATCGTCTGAAAAAAGTCTAAGGTTACTACTAACTACGGTACCCAAATCGTTTATGTATAAAAGAAAAAGAAGCGGACCTACTACGCTACCCTGGGGAACTCCCGATGTGACTTCGATTGTGTCCGACATGATACCATCTATGACAACCCTCTGCTCTCGCCCACTTAAGAATTCTTTTACCCAACATACAACGTCTTTATTTTTACCAAAACTCTCTAACTTCAAGATTAATTTGTCATGAGGAACTTTATCGAAAGCCTTTTTAAAATCTAAAAATATCGCATCAACTTCAGTACTGCTTTCGCCGTGGACTAAAATATCGTGTACGAATAAAGCTAATTGTGTCTCGCAAGATCTACCTTTCCGGAACCCATGCTGGCTGTTTATGAGTAATCCCTGACTATCCAAATGACCCATGATCGAACTGACTACTATGTGCTCAAATATCTTACAAGAGATTGACGTGAGTGAAATGGGTCTGTAGTTACTAGGTTCTTCCCTATCACCGCTTTTAAATATAGGTGTAATGTTAGCTACTTTCCAATCCTTGGGTACTGTGTGGTTCTTTAGTGTTTTATTGAATATTATTTCTAGATAGGGGGCTATTTCAGAAGCTAATTTTTTATATACTCTGGAAGGAATTTGATCGGGACCTGGTGATTTGTTTTTACTTATGCTTTTTAACTGCTGCTCTATTCCGCGACATGAAATGTTTATTTCGGGCATTTGCTCACTGAAAGTGTTCGGCGGTGGTTCCACTGCGTTTTGTGACGATGAGTTGAATACACTTTGGAAGAAGGTGTTTAAAGTGTTGGCTTTTTCTACACTGCTGGTGACTCTGATTCCTTTATCATTTTTAAGTGTGAGCACTGTGGACTTATTTCCCTTAAGCTCTCTCACATATGACCAAAACGCTTTAGGATTGCTATATAAATATTCTCCTAACATCTTAATCTTAACGTCTCCTAACAGGGACAGTTTAGGACAGATTCAAGGCTTACTTTACGCCTCTCACAATGGCCAGCGAACAGCTGATATTAATGCATTAAATTATGCATGCATAATTTGTTTCCCTTCTTGTAAAATTCGCGTATCCATTCAGATTAATGCATCTTTCGAGCAAACATAGTTAACTTAAGTAACTCTCCTGCTTACATTTGCATATGAAACTGCCAAACACGTCGTAAAATTGTTTGCGCCTGTAGTTTATTAAAATCCTTTTAGCGATAAATATGACTTTTCGTGGCTATTTTACGTTATAAAAGCATTCCAGAGAATAGGTCATACGTTCAAAATGTATTCATTATCAATATTTATATGGCGTTTATTGATAGGCATATAAATACGAGTTTGTTAATAGCATTGATAAACAATAAAAATGTTTTGCTACGGAGGCTAGGGTACTCGTACGGAAACCGTATTTATCATCACACAAGATCAATAGTTTCTTAATTATACAGTTTGCACATTAATAGAACTGAAATGCTTGTGGTTTCTGTACCTTTCAAGATTATTAAGTGACACCTTTCACATGTGGCCTACCGACAGCTGCTCACCTTCAGCAATAAGTCGTTTCAGTACTGGTAGCTTCCTTGGTTATTTCATCAAGGGTATAGCATTAATTTCTTAACTAAACCAAACACTACAGCGTTAGATAACGTATTAATGGATAGTGGATCTGGGTCGTTTTCTCATTTCTGACAGCATAATCTGTTTTCATGAAATCACTATTGTTTGTTTACAATTGAAGCGAAATAAAAATCGTTTAGACTCAAGGGTAACCATAGCTGTTAATATACTAATTACAATTAAGAACGCCCCCATGTAGACGTTCTAAATAAACAATAAAATGGAAAGGATTATTGTCGCCAGGAGATTTATTGCTTTTCATCGGGCAAGTAAATAACTAATCAAAGGTACTATAAACTGTAAATACGTTCACATTAATAAACTTTCTTTGCAACAAGGCATATGGCACTTCACACTTTCCCCGTCTACCATGATGATATATTAATGAGAATTTACGCATCAGCAAGCCAGGATTTTTCTCGCAGTAAGTTTTAATCAAGCCAGTTTACTACAAACATTGTCACTTCCTTCGACACACGGAAATGGTTAATTAATCTCTCTTCCATCACTTCTAATGGATTCATACTATGCTTCTGTTATTATTCTCCTATATAAAATTTATAAATCGTAGTTGGTTTACTGAGGGGAATGGGACGGAAGCCCGTGGGTCTGCGGTAAGTTGATAAATAACACTTTCCAGTAACTCTTAATTAGATTTAATGCTTACCAAATTAAGTGAACATGTCTGACGTTTTCCGATACACAGAAACTAAACAACCACAAGAAGAAGATACAACCACAGAAACTAAAACAGGCACCACCTACGACGACGAATTCCTTAGTACACAACAGTTCACTGATTTCACAATTACAAACACATATATGTCTCATTTTCTCTAATCGTAGCCTACCCCGGGCTTCTACATATGCATTAAAAATTGCCGAAACTTGAAATGCAGACGTCCAGTGATTTCAATTAGTAAACAAACGTCGAATATATAAACTACTCGAAGTAAATATTCGAAACATTTGAAAGTCATTCAGCGTACTGATTTACGTGGCGCTATCCAGATTTCCTGGTCTTCAGAATCGGGGAATAGTATTACCACCCGGCCGGTCGCTATCTGCCGTTCAGAATACCATATTGCAACTGGGTCGTAATAATCTTGAAAATATCAATTTTTTCCGCTATTATGACGCATAAGGCCGACGCTATCTCCTTCAGAATAGCAGCCCATATTCCTACCAGGAGACCAGCAAAACCGTTGTCCAAGCCAATGTGGAAGACATGCTACAACAAATACTTCATACATGATATGGACTGCTACTCTAAACAATATAGTGTCGTTAGAGAGATGCGTCATAATAGCGGAAAAATGGATATTTTCAATTTTATAGCGACCCAGTCACTATATGCTATTCTGAATGCCCAAGAGTCACCGGAAGTCGCTACTCTAAAAATTACCCACAGCGCGCTCGCAATATGCTATTCTAAACGGCAGATAGCGATCGGCCGGGTCGTTGTATTACAGCCCGATTCTGAGGACCGGGCAATCTGGATAGCGCGACGTAAATGAGTTCGAAACAGTA
Organism: Platycnemis pennipes; assembly: GCA_933228895.1. Lineage (NCBI taxonomy): Eukaryota > Metazoa > Arthropoda > Insecta > Odonata > Platycnemididae > Platycnemis > Platycnemis pennipes. Next base: position 7,321,594 of record OW121846.1, on the reverse strand, counting down.
CGCTAAGGGACTTTCAAATATCTCTTTTCTTTCACCGTGTGACTTGGCGATGGGAGGCCGCCAGCAATTATGCTTCCCATCACCCGGAGGAGAGGGCAGCAGCTCTTCTTCATATGAGTGAAGGTGGAGACCACAGTGGTCGGTACAGCGACACTCATTTCACTACAGGCATGGTAGCATTTACTTTTACGGCTGTGGTAATAGTCCCCCATTCGGATCTCCGGGAGCGGACTACACGAGAGAGTACATCAGTCAAGTGTGATAGTCATTTTAGGGTAGGAACGTGCGATCACTTCGGACCTGCGGAAGACTGGAGAACCTGAAGGTGGAAATGCGGAGAATGGACCTCGATGTATTAGGAATCAGTGAAATGAGATGGCCCGAAGAACGAGACTTTTGGAGTGGAAATTATAGTTGAGTTAGTATATTATTCACACTGGATCACTGAATGGTAACGCTGGAGTAGGCATAATGCTCAGGAAGAGTGCGGGACTGCATGTGAAGAGCTTCCTGCAGTACAGTGAGAGCAATATAATGGTGAAGATTGAGACCAAGCCTACAGATACCATTATGGTACAAGTTTACATGCCTACGTCGGACTACGAAGATTAAGAAGTGGAAGACGTCTATGAGGATATCACGGAAGTAATAAAGCACGTAAAAGGAGAAGAAAACTTAATTATTTAAGGAGATTGGAACGCTGTCGTTGGCGAAGGTAAAATGGAAGAATAAGAGGAAAATATGGCCTGGGATATCGAAATGAGAGAGGAGAAAGACTTATAGAATTCTGCACACAACACAAGTTGGTGGTGGCAAACACATTGTTTAAAAACCACCAACGGAGAAGATATACCTGGAAAATGCCTGGAGACAGAAGAAGATTTCAAATTGACTACATTTTAGTGAAGCAGAGGTTCAGAAACCAGGTGAAGAACTGCAAAAGTTACCCATGTGAAGATATCGACAGTGACCACAACTTGGTGATGATGAAATGTCACTTAAAACTCAAGAAATTGAAGAAATCAATGAAGAACGCATGGCAAGTAGAGGAACTAAAAGAACCTAAACAACGGCTGGCCTTCCAGAAGGCAGTGGAAAACAATATAAAAGAGGATTTGACCGATAAATCAGTAGAAAAGAGATGGGAGAAAATAAAAATCGGGCTACAGGAAGCAGCAAAAGAAGTTCTGGGGAGAAGAAAAGTTGTCAAAAAGAAGCCATGGATTACAGAAGAAGTCTTAGAATTGATTGAAGAGAGAAGAAAATATAAAAATGTGGAAACTGAAGAAGGGCAACTTCGCTACAAAAGAATCAGGAATGAAATAAACCGTTAAGCGAGAAAAGCAAGGTGAATGTGGATGAAGGATCTATGCGAAGATGTACAAAGCAACGTTGCAAAAGGAAATGTGGAAGTTGCCCACAGGAAGGTGAGAAATCACTTCAAGGAATGGGCTGCAAGATGTAACAGCATCAGGGACAAGAATGGAGAACTCTTAATTGAACATGAGGATAAAGTGAAGAGGTGGATGGAATACTTGGAAGAGTTGTACAATGGCAGCTATCTTGGAGCGGAAGCAATCGAGGAGGAAATTGAGGTCGAGAATGTGATGGTGTGAGACCAACGCAGTTTGTTTTCCTTATGCCCCTCTTTTTGTTTCGGCCCCGCATCAGGCATGGGTCGGTGACGGTGTGCGTACGTGTGCCAGTGGCAAGTCGAAAGCAACGCCGCCGGGTCGAATGGAACCTAGGGAGAATCGACGACCCTAGGCAAGCGCCGCCGATCCATTCCACTCGACCCACCAGTGTGTGACCCTCCCCCCCCCCCATTTTTTCTGCCCCACGACCCCGGGCACTGCCCCTGCCCCACGAAATCGGTCCCCCCCTCTTCGCCCGGGTATAAAGAGGCCCGAGGCGGAGAACGGACAGAAAAGGACGGAGAGAGCCCAGCTTCAGACCACATATCCCTATCCCTTCTATCCCTTCCATCCCTATCCTTATACCTTTCCTCCCGGTCTGAAGCGCCTATTAGTGCGGAAACAGACTTGAAAACACCATGAGGACAGAAAAGGGACGACTCTCTGTCATTTCGAGAGAAGCTAGACTTGGCGAGACGCTGGTGCACGAGGGCGACCGACGGTGCGAGCCCTTCCTCCTCTCCCGGAGGACCAAAGTGACGGAGCTGGGAGCAGCACCGGAGGAGGAGAGAATACGGGAATGTGGGCGGATGCGAGGCCAGGCGATCGACAGAACCGCGACGTAAGATCCTCCCATCGCCATTCCGTTCCTCCAAGTGTTCAGCTGGGGAGGCCGAAGAGAATCCTTTCCCCCTTCCTCTATTTGTCCCCCTCGAGAGTTCCCGCCAAGAAATTGTCCCCCCTCTCCCAAAAACCCTCTTAAGCCATTGAGACTCTGTTAATGCTTGTGAGACGGGCACTACGCCCCACCCCAATTTTCCATAACTCTGAACTAGGGAGTTCGTCTATCAAAAGCCATAATTGTTTGTGCATTATTTAATTCTTTGTGTAATATTTTTGGAGGATTAAGTCTCACTGTTTCATTTCATCGTTCAGAGTGTTTTGCGTGTGCGATGGTGCGAGGGTCATTTTTCTACTGTCCATTTTGTTGTAATGTTTGTTAATTGCACAATACATTGTTTGATGAAAAGCCTCCGATATTGTGTACTTACTCGTCCTCATGCCTGATGCCAAGCCCATTTTCCCCTGGTGTGAACTATTTTGCTTTTGGGAATAGACGGATACGAGTCGAGGAAATCCCCAAATCTTGTTTTTTTCTAAATTTTAAATGTACGTGGGTCTGGGCCTCCGGAACTCATCCGGACGAGTTCTGGGGATGCGCGGATTCGTGACAATAAGGATGAATTGGGAGCCCCAATCTTAAGATCAGAATTTAATGCAGCTGAAAGGATCTGAAGATAAATCTTCGGGAATAGATGATATTCCTGCCGAACTAATAAAAAACGCCGGAGAGAAGACATTTACTCAGCTGTACAAAACCATATGCGATATGTACTCAACAGAAGAGATACCCACAGACTTCGAGAAGAACATCATCATCCCTATTGCCAAAAAGAAGAGAGCTGAGAACTGTGAGCATTTTAGGACCATAAGCCTGACGACATATGCCTCGAAGATATTCACCAGAATCATCTAGAGAAGAATAGAGCGAAAAGTGGAGGAGTTCCTGGATGAGGACAAATTCGGGTTCCAAGGAAACAAGGGTACAAGAGAAGCAATATTGGCCCTTAGGCTACTTATAGAGAAGAGAATAGAGAAGAATCTACCGAAGTTTGTTGCATTTGTAGATTTAGAGAAGGCATTTGACAACGTGGATTGGAATATGATGCTAAAGGTTCTGAAAGAAATTTGAAGTATCATACAATGACCGAAGAGTAATCCACAGCTTGTATAAAAACCAGGCGGCCATAATCAAATCAGGACCCAGCAGTACAGAAGAAAGCATAAAGAAAGGAGTGAGGCAAGGATGTGCACTGTCTCCCGTATTATTCAATGTCTACATCGAGAAAGCCATACAAAAAGTCAAAGAAAAGTCTCCGGGAGTGAAAATCCACGGGAAGAAAATCAGTATGCTACGATTCGCCGATGACATAGCAGTCATGGCAGAAACAGAAGGAGATTTAAACAAGACACTAGGAAATATGGGAAGAACAATGACCAGATATCATCTGAAGATCAATAAAAAGAAAACTAAGGTATGCAGTAAGAGAAAGGAAGACAGGACCAATGTTAAACTAGGAAAACAATAAATCGAGGAGGTGGAAGAGTTTTTTTACTTGGGAAGCCGAGTAACCAGCGATGGACGAAGTAAAAGATAAATTGCCAGTAGAATTGCCCAAGCAAAAAGGGCATTTTACCATAAGAAGATTCTGCTTACAGCTGCAAATACAGGCGTGGAAGTGAGGAAAAATTTCATTAGAACATACATCTGGAGCATTCTACTATATGGCAGCGAAGCATGGACAATAACAGCAACAGAGAAGTCCAGGCTGGAAGCTTATGAAATGTGGTGCTACCGAAGAATGATGCAGATAAAATGGATTGATCGAGTGAAAAATGAAGAAGTGTTAAGAAGAGTGGGAGAGAAGAGATGTCTACTAAAAACATTAAAAAGAAGAAGGGACAACTTAATGGGCCAAATCTTGAGAGACGATGGTCTGATGAAGACAATCGTCGAGGGAAAAGTGAACGGGAAGAATGGAAAAGGCAGGCCTCGTATGAGGTATATTGAGCAAGTTGTGAAGGATGTAAAAGAGAGGAGCTATGCCAATATGAAGAGGTTGGCCGATAGAAGAATGGAGTGGAGGGCTGCGTCAAACCAATCCTAGGATTGTTGACCCGTGATGATAATGAGATACACTTATGTCTAAACTATTTTTATTTCGGTTTAAATTGTTAACCACCAATTGCTTTTTCACGAAAAGTGAGTATGCCATGACAGAAGAGAAAACGACCCAGACCCGCTATCCATTAATACCTTATCTATCTCTGTTAGTATTTGGTTTAGTTAAGAAATTAATGCAATACCCTTGATGAAATAACCAAGGGAGCCACCAATACAGAAACGATTTATTGCTGGACGTGAGCCAGGTGTCGGTAGGCAGATGAGTGAAAGTTGTCACTTCGGCAACCACAAAGCGCTTAAGTGGTCGGATGAAAATGCCAATAACATTGGTACCTCGAGAAAACCGTTTTTCAACTAAGGTAACAGCCTTCCTCGTTCTATTTGAGCTACTTAATGGTCGTGTTAATTTCACTTACAATTCCATTGATATGCTACGTTTGACAATTCCCCGGTGTTATCGATGCAATACATCTCAACCGCATAGCAATTTTGTGATCCAAAACTATAATCCTTAAGGGTAGAGAAACCACAAGGATTTCCATTCTATTAATGTGCAAATTGAACAGTTATGAAACTGGATCTGAGGTTTCCGCGGCGTTTCTCAACACTGGTAACGGCTTTCGGGCGTTCCTCCGCGTCGTGCTGTGTCAGGGTGAGGACAGTTTCTCCAGCCATCCTGCTGGCGTCTTCAGGTCAGAAGTGTCGAAATTGGCCGCCTTATACAGGGGCTTGGGTGTCGTGAAAAAGTTTAGGTCATCTGCAATGAACGCCGCTATTACCCCAGGCTAATCCGAGAAGTAATAGAAATTACGAAACAGCCAGAAAATTACAACAGGGAAGACGGCTACAAGCTGGCAAACTCTAAGAAAAGAGTTTTCAAAATCGAAGACCAATCAGAGCCTACTTGCGACCAGAAGATTAACAGGACGAATCAGAGACGACCTACGACACCCAAGCCCCTGTATAAGGCGTCCAATTTCGACGCATCAACACTTCTGAAGACGCCAGCAAGATGGCTGGAGAAACTGTCGTCGCCTTGACTCAACACGACGCGGAGGAACGCCCGAAAGCTTTTACCAGTGATATGAAAATGTTGATCTTTTATGATGACAAATAGCGTTTTCGTACGAATTCCCTGGCTACCAAAATAGACCACAGCGAAAAATATTTATTGATAATCGACACCATTCACTGTCTATGGCAATAAAAAATGAATAAATATCAGTTTCATTGTTTAAAATTTGCTATGATTGGGTCAATATAATGAATGTGGTTGCTTACCCCTGATGGGTTCATTATAAATTCAGCATTAACAAACTCGTATTCATATACTTTTTAATAAACGCAACATGACTATCAATAATGAATACATTTCAACGTAAGACCTATTCTCTGGCATGCATTTTGAACGTGAAATTGCCAAGGCAAGTCCAGAATTCCTACTTATCGCTTAAAGGTTTTTAATAATGTACAGGCACAAATATGGAACAAAATTTACGACGAGAGTTTGGCAGTCTCGTAGATAAATGTAAGCAGGAGAGTTACTTAAGTTAACCATGTTTGCTCTAAAGATACATTAATCTGGATTAATATGAGAATTTTCCACACAAAGATATACATTATACATGTATAATTGAATACATTAATATCAGCTGTTCGCTGGCCATGGAGAAAGACGTGAAGTGAGCCGAGAATCTGTCTCAAACTGTTCCAAAGAATGTAAACAATGCACGGCATTGGCTGCCGGAATTTTTGTTTTCTGATCTTTACGCTTCTCATACCAGAAGGAGCGAGCTTATTTATTACGAGTCAAAACTGGGTAATTTATAGCCCACTCGATTCAGATTAGCATGTCGGGCTATAATGGCCGGTGGAATAGCGCGACCGTGTAATAGCGACCCCGATTCAGAATAGCAGCCATGGAAGCTTTAAAAAGAAGTGCATTTAATTGTAAAAGTCCTCAAATTTATTTTAAACACCCCAAGGGTTCCCATGATGCTATGTGTTAGCCCGTCACATGATGCAAAGTTTTTCTTCCCGACACTCTAGCTTCAACGCATCCTTACTCTCATTGTAACCATTGCTGAAGCTTACTTGAGTGAGATAATGTTAGCGAAATATGAAGATAATCTCGGTGGGGACATCAAAATGATGAATGCCTAGCCATGCAACATATATAATTGAAATTGATTCATAGTTTACAACCTTTTGAGTAGGTTTCAATTATTTTCCCCTCCTATACTTTTCATTTTATTCATCCTTCGGCTCATTCCCTATTCTATTTCTCTCTTCAAATGAAACTGAATAAGGAAAATATTTTAAATTGATAGAAGGAAGATTACGACGATTAAGGGCGATTACGTGTACGAGTACGTGTGTGTTGTAAAAAGGAATAAAATCCAATGCTATCTATAAACATTAGTATGTTTATATTTATCAATACCTAGTGTTCTAGTACGGTGTCGTATACGATAAGCGATTTATTGATACGAATTATGGAAAACTACCAATACATATCGAACAATACTTACTCGCAATGAGATAGAAGCTGAGGCCCATTTTCATGTCTGTTATAGCCAAAACTCCCCCTGTAATTAAAAAAGATTATGGCATTTAGTGTGTATTTTAGCAGAAATGAATAAATAAATGCATATGTACACCTGCCCTGCATCCCTTACCCGAAGACTACCCTCCACCAACGGCCTCTACCACAAAGCCTTCAGGCAGCGCAAGCGTAAGTCCTTCCTCCTATGTCGATGATTCCCACACAAAAACAACCACCGCTCCTCCACATCATCTTCCCGCCTCATGTTCAGTCCCACCTATACCGCTTCCCACAGTCTCCCTTTCAAATGTTTTTTCCCATCTTCATGTCGTGGAATCACCCGAAACCACTACACGATGTACTATAAGTACCATACTAAAATAATTCCCCTTAGAATTAAAAAGTATGCCACTAAGATTTGAAAATAAAACATACTTTAGCATACTCATTACATTATGGATGTTGTACAACAGCTGTTTCAAAAAAGGGACATTCATCCGTTTGGTTCCAGAGATCTCAGAGGAAAGTCTTAGATTCTAGGTAGACGGGGAAAGGCTAGTTGACAATCTTATCGTGCACTTTTGTTCTTTTTTCCTAAGTATAAGGGATATAAATATTTTCATGCAACATTTCTTACTGCTATGGTTTTGATGGTCGTTAGTTCTTTGTCGAATTCAACCTCAGTCTGTGGAATGGATAGCAAGCGGTGTTTAAAGGAACGAAAGACTGCTAGTTGGTGGGAGTGGTCATGTTGCGAATCATTGGGAATGACGACATATGTAAACATGTCATTCCTAAAAATGGCGAAGTAATGTCTCTCTTCCTCGATGAAGATGTTCAAATCTCAAATATTTAATTCCTTGTCACCAACTTCCACTGTGAAGCATACATTTCGATGAAGAAAGTTCAGAACTCTCAAGAATTGGTCCAGTTGCTTGAGGCTTCCCGTCCATAGACACCACATCGTCGACATATCTAAAATACAAAATACATTCTTGATGATGAGTTTTGGGAGCAGAAAATCTTAGATTCTAGGGTATCCATAAAAATGTCGGCCAGGTTTGGTGATAGTGGTGAACCCATCGCCAAAACATGTGCGAAGATTGAACCATTTAGTGCACAATAATTTTGGTTAATTCTCAGGACTGAAAGATTTTCAGCTTATCTTGAAAATAATTAACTACACCCAGACTTCTCCAGAGAGGCCACAGTAAGGGCCACTGCTTCTTTTGCGGACACGGAAGTGAGCAAGTTTTTAACGTAAAATGACACTGATTTGCTATTGAAGGGTGGGTGAGGTTCCGTTAATTTATTCGCCGCTCTATCGAGTTCTTGACTCCATATGTGGACTTGAAGCTTGTGAATTGCCGAAGAAGACCATTCAACTTAGATGCAAGAAGAGAGCTGTGTAGTGGGCGTTCACTGGCCGTACCGGCATATCTGCTTTGTGAGTCTTTGGTAGACCATAAAACCTGGGGGCCCATGGGTCCACTCCACTAATTGTATGAAGAAGAGAGTGGTGTATTTGAGATGGTAGCCTTATAATCGGCAAAAATAATGTGGAAAAGTGAGATTTCGCTCTGAGGATTGATGGGTTTGTGAAATGTCATGTTCCTTCGCTTTCTAAATACATTTCGGTTTAGTTTGCCTTGAATAGCCTTCATTAACTTACAAAAATGTGAAGTATCCCTGCATTAATTTTGATCTCATTGTTTGTGATTTATGAAGAGCGCCAAAACTTCTTACCTTTTACGACATTGAGAATCTTTTTCGTAATGCGTTTTCCTCTAACACTAAATTAAAAATTTAATTTTCCAATATTACTTATATAAGTGAGTTACAAATGATAGAATTACAACACATATGGTAAGTTGCATCATGCTTCCTTAAACATTCGATTCGCAAGGGGGTATTTGGGGCGAAGCTTCAAAGGGCTGCACACTCCGGAAACCCAAAGATATAAATCGAGAAACTGCATCTCGCAACTGGTTTTTACTAATAAGAGCTTAATGACTGTTTTCCTAGGATCGAAGGTTTCCGCGGAGTTAGTGGTTGAATTCCTCCATTTGCTGTTGTTTTCCGTGTCTTTAGTTGTTTGCGACAACAGTTTCGCAAGCACTCTTTCCTGTATCTTCGGTTTACAATTTTGGCGCTCATGACATAGGCCCCCCTGCCAGATGCTGCTCTCCTATTGGTCGGTTTCTGGGTCACTACCTTCCACTGGTTGTCCAGGCGGTATCCTTCGTCTCGATTGAAGTTTAATATTTCTTGTTTATTATCTCTATGACTTTTCTCATTAGTCTTGGGCAAAATCGCCTTTCCTTTACTATGAGCCTGATTTCCTATAATACGATGTGTTGTCTCGGTGTTCAGGCGAGCTTTTAGATGGCAGAACGCTGAAATTGAACTGCTGGTTTTTTAATGTAGCAATATGGACGAATGTAATGAGTTTTTTTTACGAATAAATAGCAGTGTTAGCCCTGGCCTGGATTGTCCACGGTCTCTCGGACTTACCACGCAAATGAGAAGTGTCTCTTTGAGCAGGCCCACCTCTTAATCTATTTATACGATCATCTTCCTCTTCCTTCATGAGATCAAGAAGTATAAACAATTCCGTTCACTTTCAGACATATAAGTAAAACTAAATTGCAAATAATTTTGCATATCACAATTTTGAAAACGATGGAGAGAAAACAGTAAATAATTTGTAAGTTATTCAGTCATCATTAATTAAAAACACTTGAATGAATTACGTCAGAACTCTTATATTCAACCACCTTGGAGAGTCATCTTACCTTGTAGGAAAAAAAGGTGAGTGCCTACCTTTTCTCACCTTAATTTTTTTACTGAGCAACAATTGTTTTCTCTAAATGGCCTCACCGTTGGCTTTGATCCACTTCTATTCCTGGGAAGTCTCTTTCCAAATAAATATGAAGACAGACGCCGATGGATTTCGAGTCTTTGGAACAGGAATCCACTTCCAACCAAAGTGTAACTAAAATAGATCGAAGAAAATTACGTATTAATGCAATCATGAAGTTTCTCTGGATGGAAATAACAGACTAACAATTTTACAAATTCACAAAATGCCAACCATTTCTGAGATATTTCAATTTTCATTTTATTGATTAGTGTAAAAAGATATTTCCAACAGTGTTGATGAGGAATCAATACGCTCCAAAAATGTTCTAGTCATTTCTGGGTCCAACATGAAAGAGCTTGTTCATAATCTTTTCTGTAATGCAATTCACTTGAGTTTTTTAGCTTATTGCTTATTTCCCAGAAATAAACATTTACGATAATACTCGAACGTCGCCGAATAAGTATGAGTACACCACAGATATAAAGATATAGATCGGCAGTGCAATGTATCATGCATAGAGGGGGCTGAAGCCAACCTAACGCAACCCGCACGACATATTGCGCATTGCCGCCATCTTACCACTACCCACGACAGTTCAGTGTGAAAAGTGCTTCGCTGAAAATAGTGGTGTTTATTGCTGAAGGGAAAACACAGGTCATCAGAGGCTAATACCTGACTAATGAATAATACTTGCTCAGTGTATGGCTCCCATTTTAAGTGCGGAAGAATAAAAATAACGGGTAAACTCGATGTTTCTATCCAGACTGATCCATGGATTATGTGTCATTTTTGACCTCAAATTTAAGGCACTTTTATTTGTCACTCGATGATGAAATTTGATACAAGGCTAGAATAAGGTTCCATGTTTTGTGCGGTGTGAGCATCATTTTAAAAATTCGATTTTTGACCCCAGAATGAAGATCCAAAATAAAATCAAAATTTGCCTCATAAGGTTTGAATGTAAAAATATGGAGATAAAAGAAAGGCAGAATTTTTTTTCCAAAATTTTAATTTGCAAAGATACACTCTTCACACTAAACTGCCGTGGGTAGTGGTAAGTAGCGGGATAGGGCTTTTTTGTCGTGCGGGTTGTGGTAAGTTGGCTTCGCGCCCCAGAGTGGTCCGAAATCGGAAATACCTGGCCAAAAGTCAATTTTTCGACTTTTTGCACGGAAACTTTAAATGGTGTTTTCGTACTGTAGAGGATATGGCCTACAAAATAGGGCACTAAATCGGTCTCTCTATAGCACACATTAATGTGTGTCACTCGTGAAAGTTGGGTAAATCAAGGGTTAATCGCCCGTCGCGTTGAATCTGTAAATTTTTGTGAAGTTCACTTTGATAGTAGAAGGACACATAAGTGTCCTTCACTAATTTTTTCACGGAATTTTGATACCTCATAGAATAAAAATCCGGTAATTTTGTTCCAATTGAGTACTTGGTTGACCATTTAAATTTTTTAGAAACATTTATCCATTATGTAGTAATTTTTTTAATAAATGCATCATTATTGTTTTGTGCTCCTCTTTGTTCCTCTGGAACTCCTCATTTTCATATGGAAGTGAGCAGGAGAGCCAATTAAACACGATGAAGAAAAAAAATCTTGCTTATACTTGCTTATCTGACCTCCAGACTGTTTTAAGTTGAGCGGTACAACGCACCGCTCCGCATCTTCGGCCCGCAGCGGCGGCGGCACCGAGCTGCTGCGTAGTGACCAAAGTGGTTTTATCAATAGTTACTCTTGTGGAATGTTACAGATTTTTCATCTTCATACATAATTTGCACTGTTTTGTACCAAATTATATTCTTTTCTCGCGTATTGGATATTCCTGTAAACCCAAAGTTCATCAATAAGGTCTATCTCTGTTTTTAATGAAGGTCGGTTTACGTGCTAGCATATACCTTTATACCATGATACGAATTATAATCCAAACGAAAAGCTACAGATGTTTACTCAGCAATTAATTGTTGCTTTGTATTCGTATATTTTAATATTTCTATTACGCCTGAACCACCCTGTCCACCACTCGCTTCTGGAAATAGGATAAGGCCTTTCACAGAGCACAAAAGTTTCAAAATACCCTTGCTGTTCCCTCGTTTGACTGAAAAGGGCAGCTTTCGGTTGCACATTTATAGCATTCGAGCCAAAAAAAAACCAGCCGCGTGCTCTTCATTGACGATGGGACGGATTGCACTTAGGCCACCAAAGCAGAACTCTTTCTGCACGTGCGTTAAGATTTCTTGGAATACTACTAAACGAGGATAACGGTCAACACCCACGAACTCTGCCGTAGTTTTAAGCATTGACACTTCGAAAACGTTCCAGGACTCATTTTGAGTGTAGAAGCGTGAAGACTCTCCTGCCTGACACCTAACCAAGCAATCAATATACGCCAGAAAAGGATAGATAAGTTTATTCCTATTCCTTGTTCCAATTTTAATTCATCATTCTTAGTTTTGCACTTTTTATTGATTTTATATTTATTGATTGATCTCTTTTGTGGTTGGCATAGCATTTTCTTATAGGTATTTGGTTCAGCGTTCTCGTTTCAGCCCTAAAAGATTATGTGTTTAGAGTTGTAATGGATGTCATAGAGATCACGAACCTTGAGTTGAACGAGAAATTTATGAAGCGAAATAGATATTCTTTAGCTTCAAAGAAACAATACGTTCTGGAATACTTTATTGCTCAATTGAATATAAACGGAGATGTTGCTGCCAAAAACATTCTGATGCGCTGCATGCAGAAATTTATTCCCCAAGTAGGTATCTGGAAAAGTGGGAACAAAGCTCGCGTTCGGATAAATTTTTCAGGAAAAAGTTCAAAAACTGGTTATGGCTGAAGTTTCAACTTCCTTCATGTGCATGTCTTCCCAGTACGCACGGTGAGTATCCATTTTTACAATTACGATTAATTGATAAGATGTTAATATCTTATTGGTTAATAATAAAATAATATTTTGAATTTTCGCAAGAGTATGCTAAAATAGGGCGACGGCCAAAAAGTTATTTGAGGAGTCAAGCGAAAGAGAAAAGAGAAGAAGACCTCAGAGTCAGCACGTTGCCAGCTGAGTTAGCCCTAACTGCTTCAATTAACTATCGCAGCAAAGGCCTCGAAACTGCTGCAAAACTAATCAAGAAACAGATCTGAATGTCCAACTCTAAGCACGATATTACATGCCATCTACTGTGCATAAGATACTGATCCACTTATCAGCCATTTCCAAGGAATCATTTATTCTAATTGGACACTTCTTAGAAGAAGTCATAAAGGCAAATAATAAGGATATAAGAAGATACCGGGAGTATCTCATGGGGAAATTTTCCAGGTTGGCAACAAATGAAGACTTATTCCAGACATCATTGTTAGTCTCAGATCGATTAATTTAAGTATCAGGCGTGTTGAAGAAAACTGAGGTAAACTTAGATTTTGAAGTTAAAAATCTTCTTGCCCTGGCTGATACGCACAGCGACAATGAGTCCGATATAGTGGTCGGAATAAGACTTTTATTAGATAAAAATGATTAGGTATGCCAAAGTAAATATGCCTATATGAAAGCATCAAGTATATCTTTTTTCCTATTTTTCCAGAAGTGATATATCACTTATATCATATTCTTTAACCTAAATTAGAGTATTCAATTCTAAATGGGTAGCTAACGCGCAAGCCGGTAGCTGAAGGTCGTCGGTTCGAATCCCGTGAACGACAGGGTTGAAGCATTACATGGATCTCGAAGTACTATGCATTCATTAATTACGTAAATATTTTGGAGCGATATGATCTAAATAGTTGTGGGTCCATTGTACCCAGATAATTACTTCCGTAGAATATTTGGAAATTGTTTAAATAATTATATCTCTTTAAAATGTTAACATTTAGAGACACATAAAAAATAACTTCAAAATCGGATTCAGCAGGTCAATAATATTGGGATTCAACTATTTTACTTTGTAAGTACGTTGATATAACGACGGTATTAATTTTGGCCAATTTTTTCCCATTTTGGACCACTGTGCGCCCCCTCTATACACGATGCATTGCACTGCCGGTTCATGGTGTGAATCGCGATTATATCAACCTTCAACTCAGGAATATTGTTCTCAGGGTGAATTTAACCATCGTGAACAACCCTGAACAGAAGCCAAAGGGAAATGGAGTGGCAAATTGAGGTTGTTGAAAGTGACTCCAGCGCAACTCTTGGAGTGAATAGGATGACAAGAGGAATCTTGAAATATTATCATCAACTTGGCACCTATTTCATTAAACCTAAGATACGACACGTTTTTGCCCCGAATAACACACATAGACATCATGATCTATGATCCCGTGTAGTCATTGGAGATCAACAGATGAGAAGATGGATATAGGGTCCGTACTTTGTCAATCATTTACGTCCCATTTGTTGCCCATATTTGCCTACCTAGACCTAGGTGACCTTTGACCCCTGTATAACTGGAGGAGAACTGTTGATCATGGGACTGTCATTTACTCCGAAAACATGTTCAAAACTTAATGTTATTGAACAACTTGTTGTTGGGATACAAATCATCAAAGTCGTCACTTTCTTCAAAGACCATCAAAAAGCGGCACTGTTTACGTACCTAACATCCGATGAAAAAATATTATAATGCTCTTCAAAAACTTCAATTTACCATCAAAAAGCGCAGAAATAATTAAGAAATATTCGGTGTGATCAGTTTTTCCATAGGCCCTTCTGTTATTTTGTTATTTGTATCCAAACTCTATTTCTGTATCGACAGTAAGTCAGAAGCCAATGCTCTTATATATCTTAAAAATGGAATAATCCTCTCTGAGTTTGCAGTTTGCTGATCAAAACAGTGCCTTTCTATCACTAATGGAAATAGTATCAAAGGAATTGCTCATTGTGCCTTCTTCATAAACAAATAGAAAAAATTGGATTAGGCTGCGTATTCAAAGTTTTGAAAAGTGGGTCGAGGTAAGATGGCGGCGCCGCGCATCGCATGGCTTCAAAATTTAAGGGGAACTACCGGGCCTTGGAGTACACCCACTCATGATTCTGTATACTAATACGAAATATTTCCCATGCTTCCCAGCGGTACAAAATTTTAAGTTCGTTAGGGCAGTTCACGAGAAAGGCATAAGAAATGTTACTTTCTGACCGCAATTGTGGTAAACTATAATTTTATTAGGTTAGGCGTCGGTAAGAATGAAAAAGAATATATGAGAGTCACAAAAGCGAACTGTAGAGTTGTTTCTATTTTTTCCCAAAATTGTATGTTATGTGTCGAGTGACCAACGAAATTTCCCGTCTTAACTTACGGGAACCATTGTGCCCAAGTGGTCCTAGCTTTCGTGAAGCTTCCACATCTAATGATGCGGCCTATCATCATCATCATCAAGGGTCAACAATCCTAGGGTTTGTTTGACGCAGCCCTCCACTCGATTCTTCTATCGGCCAACCTCTTCATACCGACGTAGTTCCTCTCTTTCACGTCCTTTACGACCTGCTCCATGTAACTCATACGAGGCCTGCCTCTTCCATTTTTCCCGTTCACCTTTCCCTCGACGATTGTCTTCATCAGGCCATCGTGTCTTAAGATATGGCCGGTTAGCTTGTCCCGTCTTCTTTTTATAGTTTTCAGTAGACTTCTCTTTTCTCCCACTCTTCTTAGGACATCTTCATTTGTCACTCGGTCGATCCATTTTATCTTCATCATTCGTCGATAGCACCATATTTCGAATGCTTCCACCCTTTTCTTCTCCGCTGCTGTCATCGTCCATGCCTCACTGCCATAAAGGTACATGCTCCAGATATACGTTTTAATGAATTGCTTCCTTACTTCTATGCTTGTATTTCCAGCTGTTAGTAGATTCTTCTTTTGATAGAATGCCCTCTTTGTCTGGGCTATTCTACTCACTATTTCTTTCTTGCTTCGTCCATCGTTGGTTACTCTGCTTCCCAGGTAACAGAACTCTTTCACCTCTTCCAGTTTCTGTTTTCCTACTTTAACCTCGGTTTTGTCCTCTTCTCTTTTCTGCACACCAATATCTTAGTTTTCTTCTTATTGATCTTCAGCTGATGTCTGGTCATTGTCCTTCCCATGGTTGTTAGCATCTTATTCAGCTCCTTCTCTGTCTCTGCTATGAGAGCTATGTCATCAGCGAATCGTAGCATACTGATTGTTTCTCCTTGGATGTTCACTCCAGAACACTTCTCCTTGACTTCATTGATGGCTCTCTCAATGTAAACATTAAAAATCACGGGAGACAGTGCACAGCCTTGTCTCACTCCTTTCCTTATTCTTGATTCTTCACAGCTGGGTCCAGATTTAATCACAGCTACTTGGTTTTTATACAAACTGTGGATAATTCTTCGATCATTGTAGGAAACTCCAATTCCTGTCAGAATATCAAGCATTGAATTCCAGTCCACGTTGTCGAAAGCCTTCTCTAAATCCACAATGCAATGAAGGTCGGTTTGTTCTTCTCCATTCTCTTCTCTATAAGCAGCCTAAGGGCCAGTATTGCTTCTCTTGTACCCTTACTTTTCCTATATCGTAATTGATCTTCATCCAGGAACTCCTCTGCTTTTCGTTCTATTCTTCTGTAGATGATCCTTGTCAATATCTTCGATGCATGTGTCGTAAGGCTTATAGTCCTATAATTTTCGCATTTCTCTGCTCTCATCTTTTTTAGAATAGGAATGATGATGTTTTTCTCGAAGTCCCTGGGTATTTCTCCTGTTGAGTACATGTCGCAGATGACATTATAAAGTTGGGCCAATGTCCTCTCTCCCGCATTCCTTATCAGTTCTGCGGGTATATCATCAATTCCAGAAGCCTTATTCATCCGAAGGTCCCCTACTGCTGCGTCGAATTCCGATCTCAATATTGATGCTCCCATATGATGCTTCTCGACTTCGCTTTCCTCTTCAATCTCTTTCGTGCTGAGGTCGTTCCCGTTGTATAACTCTTCCAGATATTTTTTCCATCTCTTCACTTTGTCTTCATTTTCAATCAAAAGTTCTCCATTCTTGTCCCTTATAGCATTGCATCTGCGCTCTTGAAGTGGTTCCTCACTATCCTATAGGCAGCTTCCACCTTTCCAATGGTAAGGTTGTTCTGTGCATCTTCGCACAGATTGTTCATCCACATTTCTCTAGCTTTCCTGGCTTTGCGACTTACTTCGTTCCTTATTCTTTTGTAGCAAAGCTGCCCTTCTTCAGTTTTCACATTCTTGTACTTTCTTCTTTCTTCAATCAGCACTAAGACTTCTTCCGTGATCCATGGTTTCTTCTTAACAACCATTCTTCTTCCAAGAACTTCTTTTGCGGCTTTTTGTAGCCCACATTTAATGTTTTCCCAACGCTCTTCAACTGGTTTCTCAGTCAGGTCCTCTCCTATGTTGTTTTCTACTGCTTTTTGAAATTCCAGCTGATTTTGAGTCTCCTTTAGTTTTTCTACTTGCCAAATGTTCTTTACTGTTGTCTTCAATCTCTTGAATTTTAGATGGCATTTCATCATCACTAAATTATGGTCGCTGTGGATGTCTGCACCCGGGTAGCTTTTGCAGTCCTTCACCTGATTCCTGAACCTCTGCTTCACTAAAATGTAGTCTATTTGAAATCTTCCTGTGTCTCCTGGCATCTTCCAAGTGTATTTTCTTCGGTTGTGATTTTTAAACAATGTGTTAGTAACCACTAACTTATGTTGTGCGCAGAACTCCAGCAGTCTTTCTCCTCTTTCGTTTCGGTTTTCCAATCCATATTTTCCAAATATTCTTCCATATTAATCTTCGTCAACGACAGCGTTCCAGTCTCCTAAAATATTTAGGTTTTTTTCTCCTCTTACCTGTTTTATTACTTCAGTGATATCTTCGTAGACGTCTTCCACTTCTTCATCTTCGTTGTCCGACGTAGGCATGTAAACTTACACCACAATGGTATCTGTAGGCTTAGTTTCAATTTTAACCATTACAATCCTTTCACTGTATTGCAGGAAGCTCTTCACACGCAGTCCCGCACTCTTCCTAAGCATTATGCCTACTCCAGCGCTACCATTCAGTTATCCGGTGTGAATAATTCTATAACCTCCACTCCAAAAGTCTCCTTCTTCGGGCCATCTTATTTCACTGATTCCCAATACATCGAGGTTCATTCTCCGCATTTCCACCTTCAGGTTCTCCAGTCTTCCGCAGGTCCGAAGTGATCGCACGTTCCACGTTCCTACCCTAAAATGAGTATCACACTTGACTGATGTACTCTCTCGTGTAGTCCCCGCCCGGAGATCCGAATGGGGGACTATTTTACCTCCGGAATATTTTACTCGAAAGGGTGCCTTCACGTCTTGATAATAAAGGAAAGAGTGGAGTAGCTGCGACTCCTCGGGATAATAATGTGGTGGTTTCCCCTTGCCTTCCACATCGCAGTACTACAGCCGTTAAAGTAAATGTTACCACGCCTGTAGTGAAATGAGTGTCACTGTACCGACCACTGTGGTCTCCACCTTCACTCATGTGAAGAAGAGCTGCTGCCCTCTCCTCCGGGTGATGGGAAGCGTAATTGTTGGCGGCCTCATCGCCAAGTCACGGCATCTTCACAGGTTCTGTATTATTTAAGGCCTACCTTACCCAAGGATAGACCAATACGCCCTCGGAATGCCGTCGCTTTTTGTCCACGACTGCTTATTCGACGAGTAAACTCGCTTTTCTCGCAGGTAACCTCTATATATAGAGGTCGACCCACCATCCGCAACCCAGTGGACGCACTCGGTGGCTTTTAAGCTCAGCCGCGAGATGCGGCCTATAGTGTACATAAAATGTTGTAGGATATTTTGATAACTATAAATAATCCTTGTTACGAAAATGAACAATATCCTGCTTAGAAATCTACGAGCAGCTATTTTTATATTTGAAATTTTTTGATTTGCTACAAAGCAACTCTTACTGTTCAGGAGAGGCTGCCTCCAAATCAGGCGCCCCTCCAAGTACCAGCGATGGAGGTAGGGAACGCCGACAAGGGATAAAGTACACAATGTAATTCGGTCCTCCTGGTAATTCTTGCAATTCAGTTACTATGAATATCACCTTTTTGTAGAACTCTAATCGGGGTTGAATGCCTCTCAGGTAATGTTGCTGCCAGAGACATGTCACGCCCATAAGTAGCACTCCTCGGACTCTCGAGCGGACGGTCTACCTGAGCTGCGCTACAGGCCGCCTTCGCCGCTGCTAGCAGCCCATTTTCCTTGCCTGCTGTTAGTGTCCAGAACGTTTGTTAATGTAGTACTTAAAAGTGCTAGTAGTAGCATACCTTATACCACGATGGTACAATATTTTAAGTTCAATTCAATTAATGCCTATATTAAGCATCGTCTTAGCGCGAAGCTACTTGTAGATTTTGTTGGAAGTGGTGCTCGTAGTGTTTTGTGCGCGAGTGTACCCCCCTCATGTCCCGATGCCCCGCTCTGCCGTACCGACTGTTTTGCCTGCGGAGTTTGGGTTAGAGTTGATCGCGGTAAGCAGAAGTAGATTTTCATGCTCTATTGTCTTTTCCGAATTTCAGTTGTGTGATCTTTTAACTACCACGTTTGGTGCATGTGATACATCGTCCACAACAAATATGATATTTCCACATTACTCTGGTGTCCTCAGATCTCAGCAAGCTTTCTCTTTCATCTTCTTCTCACCATTTTCACCGCAAACCAACTCTTAAATACCGTTTTCCCGTGAACATTACTATTTGCTCCCCGGCCTAGAATCCACGGCACCAGACCTCACAGCGTTCCCTCTCCGAGAGCATTCGACAAGCCCCGTCCCGTCTTCCGCTACTTTCCTCCCAGATACTCTCCACGCATACTCTCTGAGCACGTTCTCCCAAACCTCTCCCACACTTCTTTTTTCAAGACAAAGGCTGCGCTAATCCGTCACCCTCCATCACCCATTCGAGCATCACTCTAAGGGAAACAACGGGGAAAGCAGAGTTCCACCCATATCATCTAAGCGGATATTTGGTTTCTCTTTGCATACGATAGCCTCGCTGGATAAGGCAAAACCCTGTCATCCCATACTACTCCTCTCGTGGCCGTTATTTAAATCGGTCTCGCTCTTTTTCACTCTTGTTTCAAATATTTCCCCAACATGACCTCACACATGAATAATGTAACACTTGCGAATCAGTCAAAAGATAATGTTATGCCGGACAATGGAATTAGTTCTGCATTTAATATTAAGATGTATTGAAAATATAATTTATAACTCTCTATATTTATTTGAATAAAAATTAGTCAATCTTAAAATACCATCGCTTTCCAAAGCCTTAAAATCCTTATTTTCCCTTTATTTACAGCCCTCTTAAACAGTATCAGAAAGTTGGAATTATGGAATTTTGGCAGAATCTTTTGCAGCCTCTTCATGCTCTTCATTCACTTTGTTTGAATGCTTATAAATCCCTTCATAAAATGAAAGTTATAAAAAATTGCAATAATAATTAGCGCAGCACGAATGGAAGGGAAACTTAAAAAATCAATGTCATCGTGATGCCGTACTGCTGTGATGGTAGACTGGATTGCCGAGGTTGGCTGCCTTCTTGCCGTACACCTCAAACATGAAAGTAGAATGCATTCGTGTAAAATAATGTGTCCGTATTGTGAATTTCGTCGCTTGACGAACCGTATCAATGATTGCGATCACGGAGACGAAACTGCCCTTTGTTAATTTTTTTGTGCAAGATTCGCTTTGTTTATATTGGTGTCATGTTGTGTTTGTGTGAGGATTGTGATTTGAGTTGAGGTATCAATCCTCAGTGGGAAAAGGAGAACGCGGGCAATTGCATTCCGCGCGAGTATTGCGCGGGAGGCGGTTTTTCCGCTCGTCACTTGTTAGCTAGGTGGCGCGGCAGTGCAGGTCAGCTGACGGGCCGGATAGAGGGGATTTGGACCGAAAACCTGACCTGACGGCAACTTCTCTCCTCTCCCGCGCTCTGTGGCAAGAATATCGGAACTTGCGCTGGGAGGCAGCGAGGAACAAGGAAGCCGTGCTCGCTTGCCGAGACGAGACTATCGCCACGGAACGACCTGAGAAAGGGATCTTGCTTGGTGAGGATCCCGGGAACATCGGAGGACAAGCCTGCAGGTCACGGTCGAGTCCCAGGCGTCTCCCCAGTGACGAGTCGTCCGCCCGTCCGGCCGGCCCCTCCAGAAACCCCAGAAAACGCGTAAGACGCAGGGGCCCGAGAAAACCCCCCGCAGCCGTCAAGCAGGCCACGTGCCCCTTCTCAGTGAAAGAATGAATAGAATCAGTGAAAGAAATATCACTGTGGTGATATCTCACCTCTCACTACCCACTCAGTGCAACGATTAACCTTTCGGCCTCTAGAAAGGAGCTGGTGTGTCGTAGAGAGTCTGCATAGAAGAATTTTTAAATTCCGTCAATTGGGCGACATTAAATCCTAATTGCACTGTTTCTAGCTTAATCGTTCACGTAAAAGAATTCCAACCTAATGATTGTTTTGGACAAGTGTATTCTTTTTTTAAAATTTCATGTTTGTGTTTAAGTTTACGATCTCGCTAACCCCTATCTCCTAAGGAGAGTTTTGTGCCGCGATCCTGACCGCCCTCAGCGGAGATTCTGGTTTGCATTGTCGTTTTCTTTTGAATACCTTCAATGACGGGCCAATGAAATTTGCCGTTCCAGAAACAGCTCCAGTTCTCTTCCTCCAGCACCGAGAATTCCCTCACTCGACTCCTCTAGTCCTCCAGCCGAAACTTGTCCGCCTAACGTCGCGTACGCCTTGAGAACCACTCGAGCACCTCACCTACCCGTGCGCGCGGACCAGTGTCCGTCACAATATATAATAGCATACCGGGAATACCTTCTTACTTGACCTTCAAAAACTTTCATGTTCCCCTCCAAACGCTCCAAATCTGTACCATAACATTGGAATTTTGGTTCTTCGGATTACTGGGAAAGGCTTTTCAACAGCAAGTCTTCCTGCGATTGTGGAATAGCCGCACAGTTTTATGGTGAATAGACGGAATTTGTTGGTGGAAAAAAGACGATCACAGCATCCATGCCCGAGGTCGGATTCATACCCACGATCCTAGGGTGGCAAGACCGGCAACCTACATATTTTGACCTCACTATGAGGTCACGAAAGGTCAAAGGTTGGCCATATGTGCTTCTAACGATGCACATTACGACTGGAGACTCCAAGCACATCGAATTTTCCGTTTTGGTGGCGATATTACGTAGCGCTGTCTACTTTACACTATTCCAGTCGTTTTTCTCAAATTTCAAGGCCCGTGGTCGACCAGTAAATATTATCCGACAGAGCCCAGATTTGGTGTGCGAGCTTCCTTTATGCAGGGTTGGGTCAGTAATATATTCTGTGTAGAAAATGCGTATTCTACATGTAAACTCTACCGTAGAATATGTAATGTAGAATATTGCTAATAGTTACATATTCTACGTGTAGAAAATTCATTTTACATATACTGCTAAAGAAGTGATTACGATTATTGGAAAATTTTATTTTAACATTATACTAACACATTTTAATAATTAAACCTATATTTAGTGCAGTTTCAACTTAAATAGCCTATTATAAGCCCACCATTGCTAGGCCTGCCAGGAAATCAATAATTATCCAAGATTGAACTGTCTAAATGCTAAATTATCCACGAGTCAAAGCAATATTTTCTAGATTGATTGGTGTAGGCCTGAGTCATTTGTAACCACTTCATTGCATTTTTTAAATTTTCTATGGCAAATACTTGCAATTAGTTATATATGCAGTAGGCAAGATTAAGGATTATATTAACTGGTATTTCAATTGAAGTGAAATTACGTCCATTGCCACTAAGTGAAACATTATAGGAAGTATATTACTGCACCTCTATCAAGGCCAAGAGAAAGTTACCATCAAAAAACAACTTAAGAGCTCTGTTTACTTGTTGCTCCAGGGCTCACTGCTCTCTTTATTGCTAGTCATTTCTCTTTCAGACAGAAGAAATAGCTCTATTGTTTTAAAACTTCAATTATGATGTATTTTTGGAAGTTCTACGGAATGATTACAACATGATACAGTTATACAGTTAGAAAATTTCAAGAATAAGACTACAATAAAGCCACATGGAGAAAAGAGTAGTCTCTAAGTTATAAAATTAAAACAATAAAACTATAATTTTTGGTCGTGTTGAGTCTCATCTTTGACAAGTTGGCATTTAGTATTTTTTTATAGTATTAAATTTGGAGATGTTGTATAGGACAGTGTAGGCCTACTTAGTTTTTAATGCATATCTTGAGTTATGTGGGATAGATAGATATTCCGCTGGAAACACTAGGGCCATGCATATATATGTTCCTTGAGTAGGCTTAAATGTTTTCATTTCTAATTCTATGAACATAAATAATTGACGCTCACTCCCTTTTGAGGTGTACGGCTACCTATCTAAAATCTCATCTTAATTCACAAAATAAATTATGTTTCTGAGAATATTGCTAAATATCTGCTGTTAGTAGAATAATAATGAAAAATACTGGTAAGTAAGGATTAGATATACTCCTCAAATCAATTAAGAGAATTTACTGTTTATTAATGTTTTTATTTTCCAATGACTAATATTCATCACATTTGACATCTTTGAGTTTAAGTGTATGGTAGATATATAGTAACCTTTTAGATCTTTCAAATGTAAGCCTGTTCCTTAATGGGCAATGTACGTATGACCAATTACTAAACACTCTGTCAAGTTGTGCAGAAGATGCAGGGACATCAAGTAATTTATTTGCAAGATTACTTAAACCTGGATGCTTGCATTTAGCAAGCTCCCAAAATGTTGATGGACTTTTGGTTCCCTCATTTCTCAGCACACGAAAAACACTGTCTTCGCTATCTCTGATGGATTTTCTTGGATGGTCTTCCAAACCATCTCCATCACTCGGGATTTGAATCCGGGACCTTCCAGTCAGTAGCTCAGCACTCTACCCACTAGGCCACCACAACACCTTATCAATGTAATACTTTGCTTTATTTTTTTATTGTAATTTTCCACATTTTATTAAACGTAAAACATTATTTTACAGACACAAAAATAATCAACATAATATTCTACATAATCTACGCAACATTCAACATAATCTACATTGTCTACATTATTTTCTACGTGTGTGTAGAAAAATAATATTCTACGTGTAATGACCCAACCATTGGCGAAGCTGAAGGGTAGTCTGGGAGCCTGAGAATACCCAAAATGATTACAGAAAAATATATACTATTTTTTCAGCTCTGTCATGCATTTTATGTTGCCGAGAAAGCATAGGAAAAATAAATATAGTCTATATTTCTGCACATTGCGTTGCGTTGATGTGGTTTGGATGTTTTGGAGGCTTGGGAGTCTGGCTGCTGGTAGACTCCAAATGGCCGGATGGCGCATGCGCATACGCTTATTTGCCGCCGGACGCTTGCGCCTGAAACTGCGTGATTCTTGCGCGCTGAGAGCCTAGACACTCGCGCCTAGTTCTCGCGCCCTTCCGAGTCTCAGCGAATGATCAAGAGATGGCGAGACGGAGGGAAATTAAGAGAGACTGATTCTGTATGAAACAGTTTCGTTGCATGTGAATTTTTTCTTCGTTTAGTGGTTGGAAAATAACAAGTCAACCTACGGCTAAAGGACTGAACAACAACAACCAGGGTGGACTAGACACGTTTCACTAATTCAGAAGGCTCGCTTTTGAAATAATTGATACCTTCGTTGTTTACATGGAATCCCATTTTGAAGACTTCAATAACTTTTATTTTGTAGAATTACTAGATGAAGTCCTGAATAAAATACATCATTTCCCTCAGCGAAAATGAGTAGCTTATTAAAATGCACTCATTATTTAACAGTGAACAGCTAAAAAATGAACTCATTAACGTCTATTCCAACGAGAGTAAACACTTGCCTACACATTTGTTTCTTAAATATTTTTTTAAACATGGCCTGGATAAAGTAGGTATATCAAGAAACTGTGGGATTCATAAGACTGATTCAGACATTTCCTGTATTGTGCAAAAGAAGTACGAGTATGTTGAAGACAGAGAACACATTTTTAAGAAACTCCATGACGGACTCCAGCCTAAGCAATTTAAGCACCCTGGCGGTTGAAAAGGCTTTACTGAACAACCACTCGAGCGACGAAAGTTTCAAGGAACGCGTCATTGACACCTTTGCCCAAAGGAAAACCCGCCGAATCTATATGATCAACGGAAAACATTAAGGCAAATTACTTAGCCCCTTAAGTGCTGACCTCTGTGCATGGTTGGGTGCCGGAAAATTTATATCAAATTAACAGTGGGGCGAGAGGTAAAGAAGTGAACAAGCAACTAGCGTTCTCCTCGTATGCAATGCATGTTAAAAAAACTAGATTTTAAAAACCCACCGGAACAGATGGTTATAACCCATTTAAATAGCCCAGTACACAACGTTTTAGTCGACTGATTTTTGTCAACTGGAATATTTGAGTCTCTGAAGCAGCAAATTAAGGGGCCGATGAGCTAGAATACCCACTTCGAATACCTTAGCTTCGCCACTGGACCCAACCCTACCTTTATGGATGGTAACGCAGTGGAAAATTACTTATTCGACTCCCACTTTTGGTATTTGGAACACCTTGACCCACCGCCCAAGTGTGGCACCCATTGACCCGCTGGCACTTCTGACAACCACAGCAACCAAGGCCATCAACAAAAGACAATACACAGTCTGACTTTTCCTGGACATAGAGACAGTATTCGATACTGTTTGGCATGAGGGTTTTACTGCAAAAATAGCCAAAATCCAATACCTACCCCAACCACTTCGGAAACTATAAAGGGCCACTGACAAGCTGCAAATATGGATGCAAAAGTGGTTCCTCAAACCAAACCCAGAAAAGTCCTCTCTTATTATACATAGGCTCTGAAGACGGGCGACAAGAAGGACTCTCACTAGGATACATCACCTTTTGGGATAAGAAGATAGCACCAACCAAGGAAATAACCTACCTGGGGGTTAACATTGACCGGCAGCTGCCCTTTACAAAAACCATTCATGAAATAAGAGGAAAATGCCTAAAAAAGAATAAATCTTGTAAGAGCCGTAAGGGCAGCATGACATTCGCCACCCATCGCCTTTATCATTATCAAGGGTCAACAACCCTAGGATTGGTTTGACGCAGCCCTCCACTCGATTCTTCCATCGGCCAACCTCTTCATATTAACGTAGTTCCTCTCTTTCACGTCCTTTACGACCTGCTCTATGTAACTCATACGAGGCCTACACATCTACAAAGCCTTCGTGAGACGACGGATGGAGTATGCTGCGGCGGCCATCACACCGTGGTCAACTCTAGACCCCTGGGCCAGCCTCGAGAGGAGATACGATCCGTCTATCTGCCACCATACAACCTCCCGAGGTGACTTTTATACAAAGACGCTAATGTCGAACCTATCCTTCACAGGTTGGGGCAAACAAGGATGACCACATTCAATAGGATCGCAGTGACTAACATAACATTGGCGGAAGACATCAACGAGCAGATGATCGGGAGGATCTGGGAGAAACCGAAGGGTCCATCGCTCCCACACCTTGTGGCCCACACCTTCCGAATCTACTGCGAAGACAACGACGTCCATCCACCAGTCTTACGCGATGTATCACAACCGAAACATCGGATGCCTGATCCAGCGATCCCCGTCTCGCCTCCGAAGACGAAAAGGGAGGAATGGAAGAGGAAGAAGACAATTGGCCCCTCACAATCAGCGCTCCCAGAAAATTCCCAGTGATAGCGAAACAGACAGTCCAGTGACCAAAGAACTATATTTTCAAATATTTATAATTATATACGTTCATATATTCAGATATCAATTAATCCATATTTATATGTTTATACCATGTTAATTATCAAATCTCTATCTAAGGCTGCTGTTTGTCGTCAAGACATTATTTTTGTTGCTGTTATATTTATTATTGCCGATCCGTGCACGTTTTACGGGTTTCCTCGCACCTCGGGCGAATGCCGAACCAAATGGCATTCCCGTCACACTAAACAAACCGCCTATGAAAGCTATCGATGACTGAACAATGAAAGAAAGAACAAAACCCTGAAAAGGAATTTTGTTTGCTGTTGCTATATGTTATTATATATTTATAGTAATGTTATACGGGGAGAATAAACTGTTTTGAGTTTGAAGTATGGCGACCAAGAGATAGCGGGCAGGAGCTAATTCACCCACCTCAAGATCAAGTATCAAACACAAGGAGATAGGAAAGAGCAAAGGGAACGACAGGCATTCAAATGAAACAAGTGCAGCGCGTTATGTGGCACGAATAGCCGAAGTATGAAACAAGCCAAGACCTGGTCACCCTGGTATACACGAGGGCGGCACCAGACCCTGCCACGGTCAGCCTCCGAGAATAATAGACAAGACCCGTTCCGTCTCGGGCTTTCAGTGTTACCCTTTAATCTTACTTCCCTCGCATAGTGTTTTCGTATGTGGTCCAAAACCTCTTCCACGCCTCTCTTCTCAAGGAAACGGTGGTGCTCACCCACCGCGTCACCCATTCATATTTCACTCTCAGGGCAAGCAAGGGGGGAGTCAAAGTTTGGTCGCTACCTATCTATGATTATCGCTATCAAAACTCAACAAATATTTTGCTTTTCTTCACTTACGTTAGCTTTCCCGGTCCTATGAACACCTTGTCATTCTTTACTTTTCCTTTCGTTCTCGTTAAATAACTCGGTCACTTCTTTTTAACCCAAATGTTTGTTATCATTTTCCCAACAATACTTCACATATGAGAAATATGCAAATCTTCGGAATCAGTTAAAATCAAATTATGCTATACGAGTCAATGAAATTGGTTTCAACCTTAACATTTGGCTATCATGAAAATATAATTTTTGTATCTCTATATTTATTAAAATAAAAATTGTCACATCTTAAAATACAATTCACATTCCCAAGCCTTAAAGTCGTTATTATGCCATTATTTTAGTCTATATGAACAGTATCGGAAGATAAGCATGAAAAAATGCTTACAGATTATTCAATAATTCAAAATATTCATTCAGATATTCAGAATATTCATATTCAAGCTCAATATTTGTTAACGCCCCAGCCAGCAGAGTGTAAGCCATTTCTGTGAGTTGAAAGGAAATAATAGGTAGGTAGCTTACAATAGAAGTGGCTTACCATTTTCTTACTTCATTTTTACTTTAGAGAAGTTGCCCTCGAACGGAAAAAGCGGGACTTTTTCAACACTACCACGACGCCCAAAGCCAGACCCAGTTTCATTTCGTTATTTTTCGACATAATTATAAAATGAGTATAGAAAAAGTAAATAATGTTTTCATGTATTGGCAAATAATAACGATAATCCATAAAATTTACCAATATCATATTTTATTCAAGGAAAAATGAAAAAAATACACCACCCTAGGTACTTTTTCTTGCCTTGGATGCAAAATCTTTTTAGTAAAATTGTATCATTAACCCTTGAGTAGTCGCGTCGGGTCTATTTTGCCCGAGTGATTCTATCAGTGAATAAAAATTGCATTCAGTTAATTACTGTAGCAATAAGTGGCCCATGTCTCTTTACTTACTTTCCTCTGTCTTTCTATACTATTTTTTGTGCGTAAATATGCATTATCTATTATAATTTAGTATTTTGACCTGACGCGAGTGTTGGCGTCATGAAATATATCACCGTCTGACCCGACGCACAGTGGTCAGAAATCGAAAATTTTTTGACAAAATTCAAAAATCGCTTTTTTAAGATATGGACTTGAAACTTCGCACATATAATCACAAAAGATTGCTTATTAAGGAATAGTACGTCAATTGTCATGATTATGAATCGTTAGCTAGATACAGGGGTTCAAACATGACCAAATTTCCAAAAAACTCCCGACTTCCTTTTTCTTCGCATATCTTCAAAGTTATGTTGATGGTGTTGTTGTGGGAGGAATTTGATCGAATAAAAATGATATGATCTATTAACACAATGCTTTGCCTTTACTATGCTTTAGTTTCGAAGATTTTTATAAAAATTTGTGTGATATTACGTTACAAAATGGCGGAAGCTGTTTTTGGACAAAATTTCATATAAAGTAGTGAATATCTAGCGTTTTAGGGAGAGACCTGTCAAGTGACTTATATCAGAGCGTTTGTTGAAGACTTTTAAATACGGAACTGAAGAGAAATAAAAAATAAGTATGCGACGCCGAAAAATACATATGATTTTCCGACCGCGCGTCCGGGGTCCGACTCCCCGCGCCGGGGCTGGAAATGCCGAGACTCGCTTATATTGCTCACGTGGAGTGTACCATAAAGCTTCGGATTCGCCACGTTTCTGCTGTACACATTGTCACTAACCTCCACAGACTCTCTATGGACGAAAATGGTGAGAATATTGTATCGAACGAACGGATAATTGTACGTGTAGTAGCGTTCAAGTTATTTTTGTTGCGAACGTTCGGGAAACATACATCTTATTTACAGCCTTTAACCAAAAAAAGTGTCTAGTCTTCTTGTGGACCATGCATCCTTCTAGAAAGACAACCCCTGGGATTGTTTTGTGTTTTTTTGTCCCCCTGCCCGCACGCACGCGCTAAAAGATGCACCGAAGAGGTCACAGTCCAAGCCCCTGTCCCCCCCAAAAACGGTCTTGCGAAAAGGGACATTTACACATCTACGGTACCTCGATATTTCGCATTCTATTTGCGATTTGTGGTCGTATTTTAGCCTTTCTTCATAACCGGATGATAGAAATGTTAGCTCATGCACCAATTTGTACATTTTACGAATACGGGAAAGGTTTAGTAGGGGCCGAGACGCACTAAGTGTTGATGAAGTATAAATGAAAGCTTTTCTTGGGCTAATGATGGGTGGAGTGCATCGAGCTGCTCACTTACACTTTGAAGAACTATGGCGGAGAGATGGGCCACCAATATTTTCAATAACAATTTTTCTTATGAAAGATTTATGTTCTTGCTTCGATGAATACGTTTTGATGACGTGACCCGTAAGAGCGAAAGAAAGAGAAAACGAAGCAGACAAACTGGCTGCTGTTCAATAAATGCTGAATTTTCTCGGAGAGAAATACGCTCGGGCATATACTCCGGCTGAGTACATAACCATCGATGGGCAACTCATTCCGTTTATGGGCCGTTGTTCATTTCGTCAGTACTCGCCTAAAAAACCCAAACAATACGGCGCAAAAGTATTCGCTCTTGTTGATGCAAGAACCCTTTGCCTAATCAAATTTGAAGTGTACGCTGGGACTCATACAAGCTGTCGAATAAACCACAGTACATCGTCGAACGGATATTTGCTCCTATGAAGGGGTCTTGTTGGAATATAACCACTGATATCTGGTATACCAGCATACCTTTGGCGAAGTCATTGTTAAAAAGCAAACTGACATTAGTGAGAGCAATTCGAAGAAATAAAGCTGAAGTACCTGCTGAAATGCTGAAATAAATTTCTGCCCAATAAAAAACGAGAAGCCAATTCTTCTTTTTGGGTTAACTAAAGACATGTCTTTGAACATTAAAAATTGGAGATGTGTTCAAAAGACTGAAAATACGTAAACGAACACCTGTGCCCTGTCAAATTAGGGAATATGAAGGCAATCAACATAAACCCAGTGTTAGCTGGGTTAGAGGCACTCGGGTGGGGACTACCGAAGGTCAAGCCTGCTAATGAGGGTCCTACCTCGACTCCGAGCCTAATCCGACCCTTCGCGAGCGTCCCGAGGCCCTCACCGAGGCACACGTCTCCTCAGTGGGTCCCACCCCTCAATTTGACCATTTGCAGTTAAGTTTTAACTTTACAAACTATAATTGCTATAAACAATGTGTCAATTTGTTCGTTCTCTCCATTGCAACACGATTACAAGCCTTTTTTGATCGATCCTCTACGGTGAAAAATAAGATTTTTACAAATTAACACGGAAATCATAGTTCAGACTTGGCAAAGCTGTAAGGGAACACGTGTTTTCCATGAAAGGGGTGCGAGCGGGAAAAAGGGAATGAGAAGTGAGGAATCTTAAGGGTGTACTAAGTTCTGCGTACTCTTCATGCTGCTCATACTGCTACATTAATAGAATTAAGTATCTTACTACAACATTAAAAAAAAGCAGATTGTCATGCGTTCATCATGCGTCATGCGCTAATTACGACGGTATGAAAGAGGAATTAAGGGAATCGTTTAATGTATTTAGCGAACAAAGCAAAGGATTAGATACAGAGGATTCGTGGAGAGAATATCTTGAGGTCACCCGTAAAGCAGTTAATAAATACATACCAAGTAAATTCATTAGTGATAATACAGAGCCAAGGTGGTATAACGCGGAGGTTAGGAAATCACTAAAGCGACAAAGGGTATGCCACGCTAGGATGAAAAATGCAGGACGGGGTCTATCGGTAGAGGAAAATGAGTTAGATCAAAACTATAAAAAATAGAGAGCATTAGCAAGGAAATCATGTCGGAAAGCGTTATCACATTTCAAGAGGAAGATGTTAGGAGAATATTTATATAGCAATCCTAAAGCGTTCTGGTCATATGTGAGAGAGCTTCAGGGAAATAGGTCCTCAGTGCACACACTAAAAAACGATAAAGGAATTAGAGGGTTAATGGTAGTTTTCTGGGGGGCAGGGCAGGTAGACGGTCATTAGCGAGGGTCTCCGCTCGCGATCATCCTAATCCGTCCCTCGCTCGGCTTCGACCCTCATCAGCGACCGGACTCTCGCGGCAAGGGGCCGCGCGGACGAAACTGACCGCGTCCAATACGATGTTAAAAGTTATTAAGCATTTAAATGAGCAACAATTTATTACCGCCATTGTATCACACGTTCTAAGAGAATTACGGGCGTCTTTTGATCGACTTTCTACAATAAAAATTAACGTTTTTCATGCATCCTTCAGAAAGATACCGTTTACACTTGGCAACGTTGTATTTTCTGGAGGTTAAAAGCGGTGGTTTTAAACAGCTAAGATCGTTGATAGAGGGAGATCTTGATGGAATAATGTAATAATAACTGTTGAAACATAAGTTTTAACATGTTAAAGCAGTTTAATACATTTTAACTGTTGAGTGCTTGAAATACATTAAAGTTATTGCCTGGAAGATGCCCTATTTGTTATGCTAAGTATGTTATTAATAGAGAAATTCATCCATTGTGCTAACTTCAACAGTGAATGAAATTATTAAAAATAGTACGATACTTTTTCGAACTTATTTAAAGTTTCTTACGCCATTATCAACTCCCAAGGATTGACTAGTAATATTTGCGAATCTCCGTGAACTCGGTCGCGTAAATGTTGACGTTTTTGAGCCTTCGATAACATTTGTTTCTCTGAATGTGTTGAGAGTTTATTTTAGCATATTTTCACGGTACAAAATGAACAACAAATCATGGAAAATCACATCCGAGACGTTCAAATAACAATTTAACATGAGAGGAAGTATTGTTTCTACTGTGATCTTCTAGTCCCTACCATTAACTCGCGCGCAACTAGGCTGCTACATGGAAGCCTAGTACCTACATCTACAAGGAAGTTAGTATCTACATAGTATTAAAGGGAAAATTGGTTACAATATCATTTATCTACGTATTTTTATCTGCATTTACCTACCATGAATGGGTGCGTGCAGCATGCATTGCAGACTACTCTAGCAATATCTCACCTACCTATCTCTTTGCTATCCTGCTTATTGTGTTCTCTTACAGTACGGGGGAAAAATGATATTTTGAGTCTATCGGTGAGACAACCAATCTCTTTTACGTTATTTATCTGGTCGAATCTAGCATTATACGCTGGTGTTTTTAATGTGCCTAACATCTTCAGTAAAGCTATCCGATTGAAATTTCACTAATAGATTTAATCTGTACCTTAACCTACGCTCTGATAATGACTCTCACCCTAATTCTTGTATTAATTCTGAAACGCTACTCTACCTATCGTAACACCTTTTAACGAACCTAGCTGCTCTACGCTGCAAACTGTCTAGTTCTCTGATGAAACCTCATTCATTAGGATCCCATACATTGGCTGCATACTCAAGGCAGGGCCTAACTAATGAAGAGTAACGTCGCTCTTTGAACCTCTTTCTTTCTTATTTCTTATTTCTTTTATACATAAACGATTTGGGTACCGTAGTTAGTGTTAGGCTTAGACTTTTTGCAGACTAGGTGGTAGTTCACAGGGGTTTAACAAAAGAAGATAGAGAATCACTTATCAAGGATTTAGATGCATATCAAGAGTGGTGTGACAAATGGCAGTTAGAAATTAGCCTTAAAAAGTGTGTAATTATTACATTTTTGAAAAGGAATAATTCAATAGAGCGATTCTATAGAGTTAGTGACTCGAAAATCGAAAGCGTTGTAGCCAGAAGTAGGAACTTAGGTGTAAAAATCCCTAAAGATTTTTTGTGGGGAGGACACATATGCCGCCGAGACAAGAGAAAGCTAGGATTTATAAAAAGATTACTTGGAAACTGATGAGAAGACAAAAAGGCGATGTTACTTTTCACTACTCAGGCCCCACATTAAACATGTGGCTAGTGTGTGGTATTCGAATGAAATAGGTTTGATTAGAGAGCTAGAAAGTGTTCAGCGTGGAGCAGCTAGTTTCGTTAAAAGGTGTTACGATTGATTTTGGAGCGTTTTAGAATTAATAGAAGAATTAGGGTGCCAATCGTCAAAAGTTGCGCATGAATGAGACAAAATGAGGTGATGGGATATTGGGTTTGCAACGGTTGAGGGTGGAATGAATGCCAGGGAACCATGGAATGTGAAGGAAGGAGTATAAATAGTATAAATAGCAGAAATAAAAGGAGAACTGAGTCTGAGATATATAAAAGTAGAAAGATAATTCGAGAAATGGATCGCTTACATAATGGAAATAATATTCAATAAAACACTAAAGAACCACACAGTACCCAAGGATTGGAAAGTAGCTATTATTACACCAATTTTTAAAAGCGGTGACGGGGAAGAACCTAGTAACTATAGACCCAATTCACTCACGTCAATCTCTTGTAAGAAATTTGAGCACATTGTAGTCAGTTCGATCATGGGGCATTTGGATAATCAGGAATTACTCATAAACAGCCAGCATAGGTTCCGGAAAGGTAGATCTTGCGAGACACAATTAGCTTTATTCGTACACGATATTTTAGTCTACGGCGAAAACAGTACCGAAGTTGATGCGATATTTTTAGATTTCAAAAAGGCATTCGATAAAGTTCCTCGTGATAAATTATTCTTGAAATTAGAGAGTTTTGGTGTAAATAAAGACGTTGTGTGTTGGGTAAGAGAATTCTTAAGTGGACGAGAGCAGAGGGTTGTCATAGATGGTATCATGTCGGACACAATCAAAGTCACATCGGGAGTTCCCCAGGGTAGCGAAGTAGGTCCGCTCCTATTTCTTCTACACATTAACGATTTGGGTACCGTAGTTAGTAGTAAGATTAGACTTTTTGCAGACGATGCGGTAGTGTATAGGGGTATATCAAGAGAAGAAGACAGGAAATCGCTTAGCAAAGATTTAGATGCAATTCAAGAGTGGTGCGACAAATGGCAGTTAGAACTCAACCTTAAAAAGTTTGTAACTATCAATTTTTTGAGGAGGAATAATTCCATAGAGCGTACCTAAAATTAGTAACACGAAAATCTAAAACGTTTAACCTAAAAATATTTAGGTGTAACAATCACTAAAGATTTATCGTGGGGAAGACACATCTGGGAAATATGCGGCCGAGCGAAGAGAAAGCTAGGATTCACAAAAAGAGTACTTGGGAAATGTGATGAGAGGTTAAAAAAGCGACGTTACTCTTCATTAGTTAGGCCCCGCCTTGAGTATGCAGCCAATGTATGGGATCCTAATGAATGAGGTTTCATCAGAGAACTAGACAGTGTGCAGCGTAGAGCAGCTAGGTTCGTCAAAAGGTGTTACGATAGGTATCAGAATTAATACAAGAATTAGCGTGGGAATCATTATCAGAGCGTAGGTTAAAGTACAGATTAAAGCTATTAGAGAAATTCAATCGGATAGCTTTACTGAAGATGTTAGGCACATATTAAAAACACCAGCGTATTATGCTAGATTCGACCAGCCAAATAAGATTAGAGAGATAGATTGTCGTACCGATAGATGATTGAGGTCTTGACTGAAACGAAAACACCACCACCTTTCCGGTTTTGTGTGTATTTTATGCATATTTGAAAATAATTGGGAAATATTTGTGAGTCATAAATATCCTCGGTCAGTCTAACCTGTATAACCAGTCTATTAAATATATCGGTAGGACAATCTATGTCATTAATCTTGTTAATGTGATGAAACGTAGCATAATGCGCAGGGTTTTTTGATGTATATTTAACATCATCTGTAAACAAATGCGTTTCGAATTCACTCAATAGGTTTAACCTAAATCTTAACCAACTTTCTGATCAACATCTACGCGATACCCTGCAAGCCACCGCTAGGGTGTGCGGCAGGAGGGAATCTAAGGGGAGGGAAAATCACGAAGCATGCACTATTGACATGCAAACATGCTCCTATAGTGTCTCAGGCAACTAGATTGTTAGTATGTACATAGTGTATAAGGGAATGGATGTTAATACATGCATCATGCACTACCGAATACTCTAAAAATATTTCACCTATTGCATATCTCTTTGCTATGCTGCCTATTCGAAGGGAAGTGCAAGGCTGAATATATCCAAGTCTGCCATCCATTCATTTAAAAATTATAACAGAGAAATGGCCACAAACACTCTTCATCTACATCTATATAATACCCTGCAAACCACCATAAAGGTGTGTGGCAGGGGGTGAACTCTCATCAAACATGCACTACGTATGATGCATACAAAAGGATTAGCACGTGTATAGGTACTGTTCAAAACTAAAGCTATTTAAAAAGGATAAGAATACCAAAGCATACATGCAAAAACATGCTGTTAGTTGGGTTAGCTTCAAGTCCTTATACCAACATGCAGATACCAATGTTATCCATTGCTACACTCGTACTGGATATATTTACCGTTATTCATATCCCTAATAGTACGAGGAAAAAAGGACATTTTTAATCTGTCAGTTCTGCAATCAATTTCTCTAATTTTGTAATTATGGTCCAGTCTACCATAGTAAGTTGGGGTTCGCAAAATATTTTTAACATCATCACTGAAAATATGGTATTGGAATTTATTTAAGATATTAAGTTTAAATTTCAATTGGATGAGTAAAAAACTTCAGCAATTTTCCACAATGTAATTTAAAATACTAAAATTACACAACACGTGTTTCGGCTTACTAAGCCATCATCAGGTGTACACTTGTGTATGCCAAGTGTACACCTGATGATGGCTTAGTAAGCCGAAACACGTGTTGTGTAATTTTAGTATTTTAAATTACATTGTGGAAAATTGCTAAAGTTTTTTACTCATCCAATATGTCTAAATTCCACTACGTGACGCCTGATACTGTGATCTGTATTTAAATTTCAACCTGCGATCTGACAATGATTCCCATTTTTATCATTTAATTATCTGGTTACGTGAATATAATTATCATACGGCCTCTACAAATCTGCCGATCTTCGCTGCACACGTTCAAGTTCATTACTTAGACCGATTTCGTAGGGATCCCATACACTTGCAGCATATTCCAAATGAGGTCTAACAAGGGAAAAGTAGATGATTTCTCGTACATGATCGTCACATTTACCCAATACTTTTTTGATCAATCCCAGTTTACGATTAGCTTGACCCATTATTTCACGTAGTATTCACGTGTTTACCCCAGGAAAGATCATGTGTCAGTCTCTCTATAAGGTGTTGGAATTCGGGTATCTTCTTCCTTCTTACAGTACGAGATTTAAATACCACTGCAGGAATTCCTCTATTTTAATATGGCTGCTTATTGTACGTGTGGGGTTTTTGTTTTCCCGTCCCGCTAAACCTATACTGTGTTCTCTGATCAACTCCTTATTCTCTGCTATCCTGGTGAATAGTGAGTTATTTAATGGCCCACTATTTCACCTACTCATTGCCCTACTCGCTATCCTAAACCGCTCTACTCCTTGAACAAATACGCCCGTGAGATT
This sequence comes from Platycnemis pennipes, assembly GCA_933228895.1. NCBI lineage: Eukaryota > Metazoa > Arthropoda > Insecta > Odonata > Platycnemididae > Platycnemis > Platycnemis pennipes. Next base: position 7,284,689 of record OW121846.1, on the reverse strand, counting down.
CCTTCGTTCCGTTCTCTCTCACCCCCTCACGAAAACCACATGTTCCGCTACAGCGTTGCCAAGTCTGAACTATGATTTCCGTGTTAATTTGTAAAAATCTTATTTTTCATCGTAGAGGATCGATCAAAAAAGGCTTGTAATCGTGTTGCAATGGAGAGCACGAAGAAATTGACACATTGTTCATAACAATTATAGTTTGTAAAGTTGAAACTTAACTACAAATGGTGAAATTGAGGGGTGGGACCCCCCGAGGAGTGGTAGGCCTCGGTGAGGGTCTCGGGTCGCTCGCGAAGGGTCGGATTAGGCTCGGAGTCGAGGTAGGACCCTCATTAGCGGGTTTGACCGTCGGTAGTCCCCACCCGAGTGCCTCTAACCGTGGCGGATTTTTCAGTGGAAAAGCGGTCCCCACTTGAGTTCCTAGTGGAGGGCATTTGAAGTTCAGTACTCCCTCCGTCGGATGGGACGTTAAACCGTGGTCCCTTTGGCGCCTTCCGTTAAGAGTAGGCTAATGCCGACGCCGGGTTTCTCTCCACCCTTCCTCCGTTCCCTGAAAACTCCTAACATTAGCCAATTATCCACCTATCCTATATGGCGAAAATGACCTTCGCTGTCGGTCACCTCCCCTGAATAACCAACCAACCGAGTTCAAGTCCATCCCCTTCCAAGCCAAAATAAATTGGGCATTTAAAGACTAGGTCAATCGGTAGGCATTTCCATTTTTCGGACTCTTAAAGGTTGTTCTGACCATCGAAATATTTAAACTAACATGCGTATGTGTTTCCATTTTTTGTGTTCTAAGTTTCCTTTCGTTACCCTTGTGACCCGTCAATGTACGCGTGATATCCATAAACATGAAGAATCGTTCCCTCGCGAAAACATGGGATAGGAATTGGATAAGGATAGTCATTACATTACTGTTCTGCCGGGTCAGGAATGTTTCCATGGAAAATAACTCTTTCAATGAGCTTGGTTCTTCTTTGCTTTCGCAAACTTCCCCTGCCTTTATTCTTTTCTTTTGCGGTCTGGGCATTTACACGCCACAAGGAACATTGTTGCAGCGATGTCATGTCCTTTAACTTTAAATTTAGAAATCTTCGGCCTCCGAAGTGGGAAAATTTTTATGTGGATGATTGGACCTGCGATTAAAAAGCCAAATTATTTCAAAGCTTATTTCTGCTTTTATTAAAGTAGGCAATCTTATAAAAAAATTCAAAATGTAACTAAAGCTTTATGTTAAGTGGCTGTTACTTTTATTCGATAAAAAATAAAATTATATGCACAAAAAATTGGATTGTAAATTTTGATCCCAGATACAACACTCCTCTGCCATTTTAATAAGAAGAAGATTGATGATAAATCATCCATCTTTCTTGTATGCACTAAGAATGTCTGTAGAAGTATGTACTAAGAATGTCTGCTGTGAGGGATTATTTTATTACTGTCCAAAACAGACATCCAAAAACCTACTAGGAATGAAAGTTGCAATTGAAGAACTAAAGTTCTGAACTAAAATGTGCTGTCGTCCTCACTGCTATTTCTTTATTTCATGTTTCTCTTCCTTTACTGAACCCAAACTAATATTTACCTGGAATTATTCTACCTTCTACCCATTTCTCTTCTAAAATCTTTCTCAGTATTTTTGCAACGTGAAAAACCGTCAATCTCCGCAAATATCCAGCTCATTCAGCATCAGCTCCATTCTCCCATTCCCAGGACGACGGTCTAAACTGATTCCCAAAGTTTACTACTAAAGAGCCCGACCACACTGACCGTTTTGTCAGGGGTAAGTTTGAAAAAGACCCTTAAATATTTTGTGTTTCCGCCACCATGTTGTCTCTCCAGACAGGTGCCTCTTCCTCTTTCTAGCGCCAAACCGATCTCATTATTAACTAACCTTGACCTGGAAAATAATTTTAAAACTTTCATATGTAAGACTTTGAACTACATTATGATTAAATATTAGATAAGAAAATAAATCCAATAACCAATAGCGATAATTCGTAATAACAAACCATTAGTGATAATTCGTAGTTTTTGGCAAATTTTATTTCATACCTTTGGAATCCATGAAATTTCAATTGCTACGATTCAATAATTATTTGAAATTCTTCGCCATTGAAATGGGTGAATCAGGGTACACAAAGTAACTCAAGATTCGTAATTGAATGGCTGGAGATAAAATTTGGCAATTTTATTACGTCTTTTACACCAGCGGAGTTTGGCGTCAGAAGCATTTAAATACCGCCACAGAGTGGGACCGATTGGAAAAAAGCTGGCCAAAATTAATAACTCCTTCATTTTCGGGTTTAACAGCATTTTTTGGGCGTTCTGGAAGAATTTTGAGCTGCTAAACTTGATTTCGTCATTATTTTTTCGGTATCTATTATGTATTTTGTGCGATAAAGGAAATATAATAACTTAAAACCTGCAAAAAAAGCATTATTCGTTTAACAGTTAATAATCCCTTTAGAGCATTTCTTTGAATATATAGTAAGAATTATAACTGTAGCAACTAAAGTGCTTCTACATAATACCCTGCAAGTCTCCATAAAGATGTGTGGCAGGGGGTGAATTCTCACCAAACATGCACTACATGTCATGCATAAAAAGGATTAGTAATAATATACCAGTCTAAACTTCACCATTTAAAAAAGATAAAAATAGCAAAGCAGAGAGTAAAATATGATTTTCCGTTTAATAAGATACAATTAAAGATTTAATTTTTACATTCGACGTAAAATAAGACATTATTAATTCATAAATGAATGCACGGAAGGGGTAGAATTGAAAACACCTGCATCATTAAATCATGTGACGAGATCTTGTTAAGTACGTCAAATATTTCCATCCTTGCGTTAACCTAAATATATTTACAAATTATATATTTCTATAATATAACCGATGCATAAAATTTAAAAATTTGTTTAATAAATGTTTCTACGCTTATGTACCTACATTCGCTAAAACCTCGGCACATCAAAGGTATCAGAAACTAGCAAATAAATTCTACTCGAGGTTAATAAAGTATAGTTAGCTATTAGTAAACATTTATTGCTGAAAAACTTTCAGTAGATGTTCTCTGGACACACTCGCAAAGACAACTGGATATAGCACGCGAACACAACCAGAAAATCCCCCAACGAAGTACAGCAAACGGTTCCGTTAGTGGGTGCAAGCGGCAACAAGGTTGGCCAAAAGGAGGCAAGGGAGTTGTGCATCTACATCTACGCGATACCTTGCAAGCCACCGTGAGGGTGTGTGGCAGGGGGTGAAGATCATCAAGCATGCTCTATTGACATTCAAACATGTTACTATAGGGTCTCATGCAACTAGATTATTAGTATCTACATAGTAATTAAGTGATTTGTTGTTAATACATGCATCATGCACTACAGACTACTCTAAAATATTTCCCCTACCCATCCCTTTGCTATCGCGTGTAATGTGTTCTCTTATAGTACGGGGGAAAAATGACATTTTGAATCTATCAGTACGCCAATATATCTCTCTAATCTTATTTATCTGGTCGAATCTAGCATTATACGCTGGTGTTTTTAATACGTGCCTAACATTTTCAGTAAAGCTATCCGATTTAAATTTCTATAAGAGATTTAATACGTACTTTAATCTACGTTTTGATAATGATTCCCACCTTAATTCCTGTATTAATTCTGATGCACTACTAAACCTATCGTTAACACATTTTAAGGTTCCTAGTTCCTCAACGCTGCACACTGTCTAGTTCTCTGATCAAACCTAATTCATTCGAATCCCATACACTGGGTACATATTCAAGTTGGGGCCTAACTAGTGAAAAGTAACATCGCTCTTTTGTCTTCTCATCACATTTCCCAAGTACTCTTTTTATAAATCCAAGCTATCTCTTCGCTCGGCCGCATATTTCCTGGATGTGTCTTCCCCACGATACATCTTTAGTGATTGTTACACCTAAATACCTTATGGTTTCAACGCTTTCGATCTTCGTGTTAAAAAATTTATAGGATCGCTCTATCGAATTATTCCTCTTCCAAAAATTAATAGTCACACACTTTATACGGTTAAGTTCTAACTGACATTTGTCGTAGTAGACGTGTAAAAGAGATCCGTGGAGAGTTATCAGAGGGTTAGATTAACAAGAAAGGACTGTAAAGCGCAGAAGGGTGGGCAGCATCTAAGAGAGTAGATTATATTGCGTCCACTTGGCGCCTGCACTTGCACGACAACGCCCTCTTCCCTGCCCACTGCCCTCCAGCCACGGCACGCGCCTTGTGCCTGTGGGCGATCGTCAGGTCATAAGAACACTTTGTAGGGAAGACTGATCATACAGAAATTTCGTCTCTTCTGCCTCAATTTCACGTACCTACATGGGTGATATTCGCGTACAATATGTATATTACTTACTAAAAACGTTAAACTGAAATTCCTCTCCGCGAGTACTTCGAAATTTAACCATTTCCCCCTATAGAGGCAAATGGCGGTCCCCGCCTCAGCAACGAAGTGACCGGGGCACTTTCGAAGAAATATAGGCGGTAAAATGAAAACTGCAAAAATCTGCAAGAATTTTCATCAAACAACTGTTATTTATACTCTACTCTATCACGTAGTATAGATAACTCCGAGTCGGCAGATGTCGATGAAAACGATAATTACCATTTAAAATTAAATATAACGCAAAAACAGCACTTTCTAGATAAAAATCTAAACACGTTAAAACAAACGTTCAAGTAAACTACTCTAAACTCATTTTGTACGTAAAGGTAGTGCTATTTTAAGTAAAATTAAAAAAAATCCAAAATATTTCATGGAAAAGTTTCAATGAAGATAAGAAAATTCATGTTTATGATGCGAAAGTTACGGCCGCCAAAATCACACTGACATGCTATAGAGGTACTTTGACAGGTCGTACACATTATCCTGAAATGTTATGTGCTCCGTGTAGTATACCATCTTGAAGAGCACATAATCAGTAGCATTTATATCTATTTTTCGCCGCTTTACGCGAACTTCTTGTTCGACTTTTGGTCACATTTTTTTGATTTGGTGCCACTGTGCGCCATCCCTACGCGCAGACCAAACTATTATTTGATACATTTGCGCTGGGCGTGAATTGACAGCGATCTAGAGCGGTCCAGAGAATTTTTCGCTCTATACCTCGCGTTCAAAGACATGAGGAAGAGTTTGCAGGCTCAAGCTATACCTGCAAACGCTTCACGAGGGGAGTAGGAGTCATGTGGGCAACCGTGGTTGGAAATCATCAAAACTCTCTTGGTGCGTGCATTAAATTCAAGTTGCACCAGCCACCAAAGTCAAATTGACCCTTAGTAGGCATGGAACACATAAGTAATACGGAAATTTTGATATCTGAAAAATACGAAGACGGCAGTACTCGCTTTTGAAAGCAATTGGTACATTCCAACATGGCATCAGCAGTCCTATTCCAGTGAAGTGAGCTCTGGAACAAGTTGATAAATATGTTGCGAGGCATGAAGGTGGTTGCGTCACTTCCATCAGACGGAGGAAGTGGTCAACAGAAAATCAGGAATCTGAGAACTTGGCCATTTGATGCCTCTTCATTGAAGAAGAGAGGTTTATTTACTGCTTGGTTTGACTCTGATTTGGAAATATGCGACAAAGAATATCTAAGAAAAATCCAAGCTGTGTATAACATCATGAACATCGAGCCGTAGTACGGAAGTAGATTTCAAGTGGAGAGGCTTTTATTGAATATGAAAGTAAGAAGCGATAATGAATGAATATCAATTAAAAGAGGAGTGAAAAACCTTTCAAAACCTTCAAGACCACCTACACTTCTCGCGTCTTGCTAACATTTGGTTCTTTCGTTCGGAAAAAACACTAGCGCCGAGTCAGTGTTTTTTTTCGGAATCACATTCGCTTCGCTTCTAACCGTGAAAGAATAAGATATCATGTGGAGTTGCGGGGCTATCAAGAACGACAAATGAAAGGAAAGAATAACAGAAGCGGGAAAAGAGCATTTCCGTGAACGAAATTTGCACCAATTTTATTCAACGATAAATATCTTGGGTTTTCACCCAACGTGACTAATCAAGGGATAATTAGACATGAGGACAAAGTAAACAGATGGAATGGATATTTAGAGCAATTAAACAATGGAATTAATCACGGATAAAAGACAACTATAGTGGTGAAGTGAAAAAAGATCGCCAGTTTTCCCGGTGTATGCTGGTGGTGAAAGGCTGCTCGGGTGCTCCACCGGTTCAATTCCTCCGACGCTGCCAGTTCTTCACTAGAGTGGTGAAGGATAATTCGGAGGACTCGAGGAATTGGTGGCATGGGTAGAAATAATGGAAAGTATAGAAAAGTAGAACGAAGAGCAGAGGAGTTCCATGATGAAGATCAATTTGTATTCAAGAAAAAGGAAGAGCACAAGTGAAGAGGGGAGAAAGCTTTTGACAACATGCATTGGAATTCATTGCTTCCAGTTTTAAAGGAAACTAACGTGCCGTACTTTGAACGAAGAGATATTATTCACAGTATACGTTAAAGCTATGCGTTAAAACTAAAAAATGCTATGATTAGATATGGACCAGCAGAGAAAAAGCAAGAATAAATAAGATGAGTACATTTAGCACTGCCTCCCGTTATTCAGTCCACATCAAGAAAGTCATTAGAAAAGTCAAAGACCAATTCACGGAAAAAACAGCATGTATAGAATAGGTAGAAATGGATACTGATGAAAGACAAACATTCGTAGCTAAGCCAATAAAAAAATAATCGTAGGGATGCAGTAAATGAGTAGATGCCAAGACCAAGTTGAAACTGGGGGAACAAAATCTGGAAGAAGTAACAGAGAGTATTGCTATTTGGGAATCAGAATAACCAGCAATGGACGAAGCAAGAAGTAAATTGTTTGCAGAGAATATCTGAGGCAAATATGAAATTCTACTAAAGGAAGATTCTATCGGCAACTTGAAAGTAAGAGCTTCATTAGAACGTGAAACTTAAGTGTGTTTCTTTAGCGGTGGGGCATGGATGATGACAGAAGGAGAGAAGTCAAGACGAGGAGTACTCATAATGTGTTATCTTAGAAGAATAATGGAAAGAAAATCGTTTTCTTTGTGACAAACGATGAAGTTATTAGAAGAGTGGGCGTGAAGTCTTCAGAAAACTTTAGCAAGAAGATGGCCTAATCGGCCAATCAATATATTGACATCTGATCAAGACAGTCACCGAGGGAAGTGTGAGACCAAGTGTGAGTGCCTCGTATGAAATGTATGGAGTGCCAATGAGAAGGATTCTCCAAATGTGACGAAATTGTAACTTCTGTGGAGGACCAATGGCTGGAGGGTTTTTGCGGGCAGAGGGTAGGAATTTTGGAACCAAATATTGACGTCAGGGGAGGTATTGTATTCTCCGTGGGAATTGGCATCGCAGAGAATGGAGAGTTGAAGAGGAACCTTCGTTGATAGCCCTAAGGACGAATACGTCGTCTAATTAGCCCAGTCAAGTTTCGAGGGTCTAACGGGGAAGAAAAGTGTGTTCTGGACGGCGTCGGTCTCTGAAGATTCACTGCTGCATGCTACAAAATCCTACGAGAAACGAGTATTACCTTTGTTTTTAATCTAGTGGATGCCAAATCTATCATTCACCGTTTTCAATTTTGTCACCGTTTTCCAGCGAGTAATCTGTCATTTGTACTGTTTTGAACTCAGATTACCATGGAATATTCTGAAATATTTATAGCTTAAAACAACATGTTAACAAGACGATCTCATTTCCTCTGATTTTTGAAAAATGCTTCTCATATGTTGTCCTTCACCAAATATTCCACATTAATATCTAGTTATGACCCTATCCGTTCAGTTTCCGTAATAATATCAGCGAATAGCCGCAAAATATGATAAGGTGTTCATTCTGTCATGTTATTGGGGCGTAGGTAATGCAAATACGCAGGGCGCAAAATATGTCACTGATTACTATGGAAAGCCTTCATGACAGAACGTTACTTCAAGGATCCCGAAGTATTGAATAAGGTACGTTACGCGATCTCGATGAAAATACCAAATAATTCCTTACTGCTCCTGCGAGTACTTCGTACTTACAAGAGCAACAGTGAATGACAACGATAACTCCCTAGAGGGTTGCTCAAGGAAGAGCTGAAGATGACAATCTTATCTTTTAAAAAAATCTTATGGCAACGCAAACAAGTGGCGATATTCTAACTAGAGTTAATAAGCGCCAGTGGAAAAGGTAGACAAGAACTGTACCGACCTGCGAGCGCGACCCAAAAACTCTCCCTCGGAAATCGCATGGCTGCGGTCTCGTTTATCAGCACACACACTTCCTGCTCGCCGCTCCGTCTTCGAGTGAGTGGCCTTCCGAAAAAAGACGCTGAGCGGAGCTTCGGAAAAAAATGGATGAGGCGAACAGCGGATGCGAACCACTTGGCTGCGCGCCGACGACGCATTCCCAGGGACGCCGAGGCGCCATGTTGATGCACACGTTTGTCAGTAGAAAAGTGCGGTGGGCGAGAAAAAATACAACGGACACTTATGGGCTGCAGAGTAGCTGCGTCAATTGGCGCGTTCATCCCTCGTCTTGTTGCAATGGATGTCTTCGTTAAGGTAGATCTTGCGAGACAATTTGTTTGATTCGTGCGCGATATTTTAGTCTACGACGAAAACAGTACTGATTTGATGAGATATCGATTTTAAAAATTCATTAGATACATTTCCTTATGGTCAATTCACCTTGAAATAAGAGAGTTTTTGTATTAATAATTTGGATTAAAGAATTCGTACGCGGGCGCGAGCAGAGAGTTTATGTCAATGGTATCATGTCCAACACAATCAAAGTCATATCAGGAGTTCCCCTGGAAAGCGTACCTAATAGGTTTGCTTCTATTTCTGAAATACATCAACGATACCATAGCGAGTATTAAGATGAGACGTTTTGCAGCTGACTCGGTAGTGTACTGAGGTACATTAAATGAAGCAGAATGGAGGTACTTAGCAAGGATTAAGATGCAATTCAAGGGTGGTGCGACAAATGACAGTTTGACTACATCTAAAAAAGCCTGTAACTATTAATTTCTAGGAGAGGAACAACTCATTGAAGCTACTAGCCAAACGGCAATTGAAAGTGTTAAATCCATATGGTACTTCAGGGTTCCAATGACTAAAGATTCGCCGTGAGTGTTACTCACACGGGAAATATGCGGCCAAGCTAACAAAAAGCTAGGATTTTTTTAAAAAGAGTACTGAGGAAATGTGCCCGGGGCTGAGATTGAAGCCACCGAGTGCGTTCACCGGGTCGCGGATGGTGGGTTGAGGAGTAAGCAGTCGTGGAGGAAAAGCGATGGTAACCCTAAGTGGTACTGTCTACCCTAGGGTAAGGTAAGATCCTTCAAACGACACAGAAGCCTGTGAAGAGGCCGTGACTTTGAGGCCGACAAGAGTAGAGGATAGTTTCCTGTTATTTTTCATTCTTTGATCGAAAGTTTATAACCTTTGGAGTGCGTATTTTAAGCCGTTCGATGTTCAGATGGAAGAGGATTTATTTATTCAAGTAGTTTTCCTTATTAATTAAAAATTGAAAAAAATCAACGGTGCGAAAACGCGACGGCAAACTATAGCATGCCGGGACGTGTAACGTGACATGATACGTGTGACGTGACACTCTTTCCTCTACCTGCCACTAAGTAGCGCTGCGGACGGTTCACTCCGTCAAAGCTTAGGTATAATCATTCAGGCAGATGGTCTCAGCGGCCATTAAATGAACGCGAGACACCTGCGTGCAATATATTTCCGAGAAGCGGCAGTACGTCCCCGACGAGTCGCACAGTGGTCGGAGATGCCGATCTGGCTGGACAAAGTGTCTGAAGTGCACTGCATGGCTTGCAAATGCACCAAACTTTCACAGAATATATGCATGACGTCTTAAAACATTTTACCGTATGGTTTTTGACAACTCTACCACATGGGATGGGAGGGACGGGGAGTCGCGCGCGCGGAAATCACCCCATCTCTACTAAAATCTGACTTATTTGGAAATGATATATTTTTTCAGAGTTAAAAAGACTTTTTGTGACAACAGTTTCATATTTCTTTGAAGGTCCGTTCAGGCTTCTTCAGGTCCGTTGGATATTTTGACCAATGGACCTGAAGAAACCCCAGGAAGAGGAGAGAAACTGTTGTCTTAAGAGATAAACACGCGATGGGAATTCCCGAAAATAGCAATACAAACAGTTTTACATTTCTCCTGCAATTCAACACCAATAGATTTTCTAGCAGTCAGTGCCAACTATAGTTTGCTTGATATAGCTAGGTACAGCTTACGTATCCGTTATGCCGATAAATATGGGGCAGAGAATTTGATAAGTGAACTTGAAAATAATCTCAAGAAGCAGTCATTATGGATTAAACTGTGATTTATTGGCAAGAAAATATCCGTATTAAATGATTATTACATTTATACACATATATCATTGCTCATTCAGGAGTATAGCTTGAGGGTAAAAACTAATAAATTCCACAGAATAATAAGATTCATAATATTTGTGTAAATTAAATGTTTATTCACATTCCTGAGTAAAATGTGATATCATTGAAGTAGGTATCAGAAAATTTAAGCGATATAAAGTTATAAAACATACAAAAAAATTGTTAAAAAAACGAATATTATTATATTTGGTTGTTCCCAGAATTTAGTTCAGTGTTACCAATTGAATTGAATAGTGAGTCTGAATCAACAGGGATGAGAAGCTTTAATATTTCAGGAGTTAGAGCTTTTGTTTTTTTCTGAAGCTTTCTTCGCGATGTGATAGTTGGATCAGACGAAACCAAGAGTGCGTTCAGTAAATATTCATTTACCACCTCCAGAGACATTTTACTAGTGCTATTTTCCCTGTATTTTCTGAAGTTCTTATTTCTAGATTCTTGAGGCTCCTCCGATAACATTCCAATGCACAAAGGAGCAGAAGCAATAATGGCCACTCCATGCAACAAAAGTTTGTGGATGGAAGCGGGCATGTAGTACCAACTGTTCAACTTTACACACCTCCTTGCAGTGGCATGCGTATAGTCTAAAAAGGCCTAGTCAATTTCACGCTTCGATGCAATTGCAGACAAAATTGCGGAAAATCTTTCAATTAAATCTTCATCTGTCCCTGTGATGCAAGATGATGAAGCAGGGCTCGCAAAAAATCGTCGGGCAGTATTTCCATCATTAGTTGTGCCACTACCTTGCTTCGGGCTGTCTACAACTAGGCCTGTTTCTACTCTGACCCTGCTGATGATAGATTGTTTCCCTACTTCTACATTTCAGATAATTTCTGCTTGCTATATTTTATTTTAAGGCTATATGATACGTGCAACATGTATTCAAAGCTTCGAATCCAAGCATGAAGAGTTGAGCGTCCGTAAAAAAATCATTGACAGGCCTAAGCAAAATATTCTTAATATCGTTCATTAGCTTTGGAGTTGTTCCGCAAACATTACGTGTCAGGGATGGGATACCTGTTAGAGTACTGATAGCTTTTCCATTGTACCACGGCTGGAGCCAACACATAGCGTACATAATTTCATTATTGATTACACTGCTCTGCATCAAAAATGATGTTTTCGAATGAATGCGTGTTACCAAATGGATTTTTTGCGCTGAGTGGAATGGTGTAATCCTTTTTTTTCTATCACGTCAGCTTTTTCCGAAAATCAAGAATATGTTTTTCATAAAAGTGCCGTTCATACACCATAGTAGGGCAAGGGATGTATCTAGTGTTTACGCGTGATTACACTATTTTATGTGTGATTACACTATTTTATGTGGTCTGGCAACAGCAATTCATTTGTCCAGTGTGCTGGACTCAACGGTTGCATGAGTGACAAATTGTGTATTCCGGCAATGTCTGCAAAAACGACCCGAACACATTTTGTTGCATATGTGGGAAGTACATGCTGTGTAAACAAAGACTAAATATAACACCATTTGTCAAAGAAGCCTACCTTGCATATTTTGGACTTGTGCTTGGTGATGAGAATAAACCATGAGGATTGGGCACCCCAGAAAGTGTGTAAGACTTGTGTGGAAGGATTGAGATTGTGGATGATTGGACAAAGAGAGACATTTTATTTTGCTCTTCCAGTGGTATGGAGGGAACAATCACACCATAATGATGACTGCTATTTCTGTCAGTTTAAAGTGCAAGGTTTCAGTGCTAAGAAAAAAAGTGACATAGTTTATCCACATTTGCGATCTGCAATGAGACCAATCAAAGATGACGAAAGGCTAGCTATTCCTTCTCGTCCATCTCCAAGCTGTACATCGCCTCAAAAGGAAGTTAGCGATACCAGGGACATCAGTGGATCGGACAAAGACGAATTTGTACCCAGTACAAGTGACAAGATCCCACACTTATTTAGTCAGAGCACACTGAATGACTTGGTACGTGATCTTGCGTTACCGAAGGAAAGTGCTGAACTGTTAGCTTCTGTACTGAAAGACAGACATTTATTGTTACTTGGCATTAAAATTTCATGTTGCAGATCCCAGGACCAAGAAAAAGTTTCTTTATTTTCAGAAGCAAGGTCTAAGATCTTCTGCAATGATGTACCTAAACTTGTACCGTGGCTTGGTGTGAATTATGTTTCATCTTAATGGAGGCTCTTCATATATTCTTCCGTAACCAACCTGAAAGGTGTACTCCTTAATGGCAATGTTCTTGGATCTGTACTAATTGCTTATTCTATTACTTTGAATGAATCATATGAAAGTTTGCAGTTTTTATTGCAGTGTGTGAAGTACTCCGAGCATGGGTGGAGTTTATGTGATTACTGCAAAGTTATCAACCTTTCACTGGGACTACAAATGGGATGCACAAAGATGACTTGCTTCCTGTGCGAATGGGATAGTCGAGACAGACAAAATCACTGTCAAAGGCGGGGGTGGCAGAGCAGAGGACTCTTGGCACCCAGAACAAAGAATGTTATGCATGTGCCCCTTGCGGAAACCACAAAAGTTCTTCTCCCTCCCCTTCACATAAAATTGGGTATCATGAGCCACTTTTTACGTGCACTAGATAAGGACAGTGAGTTTTTTTTAAGTACATTTGTTGTGTTTATCACAGAATGACCCTAGATTGGCTGAAAGCAGGTGCTTTTACTGGACCTCAGATCAGTAAAATTAATGTGTGACCTCAAGTTTGAGGATACAATGAGCCAAACAGAAAAGCAAGCCTGACATAGCTACTAAGATATTGTTTAAAAACATCCTGTCCAGATTAAGAAATCATTATGGTCACCATGCTGTATAATTTCAGAAAACTAGGTTGTAACATGAGATTAAAGTTACACTTCCTACACATGCTCTCATAGACTATTTTCCAATCAACTTACAATCATGAAAGATTTCTAGAAGACCTACTTTCTGCTGATTGGTTGCGCATGACTCAGTCAAATTGCATCGACTATAAACTTCAAATTTCCAAGGATTATCTTGTGAGCTACTTCAACCGACATGCTCCTGTGCGTATCTGCCACCCTAAACGCCCTACCTTCCCATGGTTCAACAGTGACATTCGCAAGGAAATGGGTGAACGCAATCGCATACACAGAGCCTTCGTTCCAAGCAGCCAGCCCTTCACGCCGTATGCAAAACGACTGAGGGCCGAAGTCAAACTTTTGATAAATGGATCCAAGAGAAACTATTTCTCTTGGACCGGGCTTCAAGAACCGAAACGCATTTGGAAGGAGCTATGACAACTCGGAATAGTCCGAAACCGGAAAAATTCTTTGGCCTCTAATCTGTGGATGAATTTAAAATTCATTTTACGTTCCTAGTATACACTAATCAAGATAACTGCCCTCTTTATAATTTTCTTGATCCCGCTGTACCATTTCCTGACAAAAATTTCTATTTTCAGTCTATTACTCCCGAAATGCTAAATAAATTTATCTTTCGGTCCAAATCCAATTCTAATGGTGTGGATGAGATATCATATACCATGATAAACAAGTCTTATAAGGTCACTATGCCATTTATTCTTGACCTTTTTAACCACTCACTGCAATGCTCTAAGTTTCCTACCCTATGGAAGCCCTCTTTGGTAACACCAATAAAAAAGGTCAAAAATCCTTCAAACCCATCTGATTACAGACCAATCTCTATACTGTGCACCTTCTTCAAAGCTCTAGAACGTATACTCCATTCGCAAGTAGTTGAATTTCTTTCCCAGGAAAACAGTTTTGACCCACTTCAATCGGGATTTCGTAATACATGGTGTCTGCTAATATATAAAAACTTCTATTCAAGACTTTTTCAAGACTTTTCAAGACAAAAATTTTGAAATTCCAGACCAAAAAGGCTAACTTCTTAATGTGTCATCGTGACTGTCAATAGTTCAATGCCCAGTCCTGTCTAATTTTTCACTTGGAATGGCCATTTTATTATATCCACATTATTAAAAGTTCAAGCACAGCACCTTATCTACTTCATTCATGATTAAACTCCTACTATAAATTAAAACGCCGTATACTCCAAATGGACTGTACCGTGACATTCACGGGGGAACACCGCACAGCGGTGCAGGATCCCTAAAAATTGGTATTTTGGATTAAAAAATGTTCAATTTATATGAAATTTGGTCGATATAGGTTTTCGAGGTCGCTGAATATGAATTTAGATTCAAAACTTTTGTGAACTAATTTTTTCACAAAATGTTTTGCAATTTTTATTTAAATTAACTCTTATTTAAAACGTCACGATTAATGTGAACAAATATACGTTTTCTCAGTCGCTGAATGGTAATTTGATGTTCATATTTTCGTTAATTACTTTTTTCACAAAAGTATTTGCAATATTTTTATTACTTAGATTTACACCGACTCAAAATTCTCGTTTCATTAATAATTATAGCACAAAGGTTTTCATGATCTCAGAACACGAATTCGATGTTAATATTTTCACATATTAATTATTTTTCAAAAATAAAAAAGTGAATTTTCAAAAAAAATATATATATTTTTTAACAATAAATTATGTAAAAAAATAAGTTTTCAAATTATATTTGCAATATATTAATAAACAGTTAAATAGCACTCACCTTCAGTTACAAAACCCATTTTTCAGAACAAGAATTGGGGCAAAACACCTTATATTAGAGAGAATTGAAGGTGAAGCTGTGCCTGCTCCTTTTCAAATGACGCACTTGTTACCAGTGCAACATTTATCTTATCTACTAGAGGAGTAGAAACAGCAATATGTCCTTACTTAAGATGGTTTTGAATTCGTCAATCGGTGCATCCAACGTATATGCACAAAACCCTATGTAGAAAGTTTTTCTTGACTCATAAATACCAAGTATTAGGGATCCTGCACCACTGTGCGCCGTACACGGCGGTCGGATTCGCGCCGTCCCGTGTGAAAGGAGCCTTTGAATGAAATGATGTCCGTCGCCAGTCCAACCAAAGGCACCTCTTTAGCACACAACAGCTCGAAGAGTGACGAACCAACTCAACTCGAGCTGGCGAATGCCGAGTTCTCCAGTAAAAATGAACGATTTTGTTGCAAACTCGCACATGCCGACAGATGAACCAGACTTTCCAGCGGTTTTCGAGCTAGCGAGCTCGCCATCAGATGAATAACAAAGACATTCCACCGCACTAGCTGGCAAATGGCGAGTTCTCCAGTATATCATCCAGGAGCCAACGACACATTCGTCGGCGGCGGCACGTATGGCGTCGTCGGCGACAACGCAATATAATGAGTGATAGTTTCTCGGGTCTTCCACCGGGTCAAAGGCTCTCTGCCTACGTTTCGGAAAACGAGTCGTTTTCGGAAACGTCGGCAGAGATAGAGCCTTTGACCCGGTGGAAGACCCGAGAAACTTTCACTCATCTAATCCGCCGGGAAAATACCAAAAATGGCAAACGGTAAGCTTTACTGAATGGATGAGAGAAAGAAAACATTCCAATTTCACAGTAAAGTTAATTAATCCCACCCGATTATGATGATGCGCGGCATAGAAGCTTAGGACGCGATGGTTTAAATATAATATTTCTAGTGGAATTTAATCGAGTTACACCCTCAGAGGCATGGCAAAACGCAAAATGTCACAATCGTACTTGGGTACGATCTATGGATTGCCTGAATCTTTAGGAGCGTTGTACACGGTAAAGGTCATTATTTCGAAATAGCATCCATGGGCAGGAGGGAAGTATACAATCTTCAACCTGCAAACGACCAAGCCGATTTGTCACGCGGCGGCATGCAGGAAACGGTGCCCATGTCTAGTGCAATCGAACGACGAAAGTCACGAACTCACAAATACTGACCAGAGAGGTTTATAATAACAGTTCTTGGATAATGACAAACAAAGAAAAAGGGAAACAATATCTCATTTCTTAATGCTATGTCTGCCGTTCCAATTTTTATCTTGACGATTTGCAAGCCACCATTTTTCCCGATTTTTGATTATTTCTCAGCTAATTCCCGACCTTTTCCAGATTTTTTCCTGACGTTAATTAATTCCCGACTTTTTCCCGGATTCCCTACTTTTCCCGACTGGCAGACACCCTGTAATAACTTCTCGACTCAGTCGGCTTTAATAACAATAACGGACGGCATACGTCATGCCATAGACAAAATTTGGTGACAGTGCTGGTATTATTTGATTTTAGTAAGGCTTTCTATCGAGTAAACCACACTATCCTACTGAGAACCCGAAATACCAAAACTTCTAGTGCTCCGTGCTAAATTGGTTCTATTCTTACTTAGTTGACCGTTATCAAGCAGTGAGAGATATCAAGGTAATCTCTCAACTTGGGCAGCAGTCACCACTGGTGTGCCCCAAGGGTCTGTCCTTGGCCCCCTATTATTCTCTCCGTACTTTCTCCACCTTCCTAATTGTCTAAAGCACACTAGTATCATGCTCAATGCCGATGACCTCCAAATTTACCGCAGTTGTTCGCTATATGAAATTGACGAGGCCGTATCCAAAATTAATGAAGACATTTATAAAATAACTGAGTGGGCCACGCCTCACGACTTAATCATAAACTCAAGCAAAAATAAGGCCATGATTATCGGTAGTTCCAGGATGATATGTAACATTAGCCACATTACGACCTCCAGTAACGTGGTTAATGGTATCCCTGTTCCATATTCCAGTAATGTGCATAATCTAGGGATGAAGTTGACTGCTAACTTATCGTGGGATTGTCATGTAAATAATATTTCTAACAAGATTCATTCCATACTTTATCAGTTAAAAGTTCACAGAAACACACTTCCTTTTGATGCTAGAAAAACACTCATATCTACGTTCTTTTCTCTGTAATAGATTACTGCTGTCTTGTTTATAATGACCTCAACGAAGAAGATAATCTGAAACTTCACAGGGCCTTAAACTCCTGTCTTAGGTTAATTTTTGACCTTCGCAGGGACGTTCACATTACGCCGTATTATCAAACAACTAAGATGGCTCAACGTCAAATCCCGTACAAAGTACCTTCTGGGATCCTTTTTGTTTGGTCTCTTTAAAAATAAATCACCTTAGTATCTGTATAATTTGTTCCTTAGTTGTCCCCGTTTCCACAATATCCACTAGGTCTGTCCTAATCTATTGCATTTCCCACGGCATCGCACCACTGTTTATAATTAATCATTCCTTGTAACAGCTTGTCACATATGGAATAAGATGCCAACCGAAATTAAAAATTGCATATCTGTTAAAACATTGAAAAGGAAATGACATGATTATTGACTTTCCCGGGAATAACATAAGTTACTCCTATTTTTCTTTTCAAAATTGTGTTCATGTTACTATGATTCCTTATTTACTGTATTATTTTGTTATTTCTTAAGTTATGAATGCATGAGTTTTGTGTGTTGTATGAGATCCGGCTTAGTGTAACACTCCATTTGCCTTTTTTTACATAAATACATTTGTTAAGTTATGAAATGGGAAGACATTATATACAGACATTTTTTAAAAATTATTCTTTTTTTTGTAATTATCTATGTGCCTGCAAACTGTATTATTTATATAATTTTTTTCTTTAGGATTTCTCCTGAACAATAATTGTTTTTTCTACCTATTTATCTATCTACTCCAGTCTTCCCTTTTTATCAAGACGTGATGCAACCGTCTCGAGTAAAATGTTCCAAAGGTAATATAGTTCACCATTTGGATCTCCGGGTGGGGAGCACTTGAGCGAGTACATCGGTCAGGTGTGATAAGCTACTTATCGTAAGAATGTTGAAAGTGAGATCGCTTAGGATCTACGGAAGATTGGAGAAATTGAAGGTGGTAATGCGAAGGACTTAATCCCGATATCCTAGGAATAAGGATTATCCAGGTGATGGCTTTGTCATATTTCAGAATGTCAAATTCTCCTCTGTTCCCCTGGAAAAGAAATGAGATAGCGACGCCATTTATCGGGTCCCTACAATACGTATCGTGTTCATAGGGCGGCGATGGCTGGTTCTAAACACTCCAGCGGGAACCGCCAAAACGCGCCGTTTTTCAACAGGGTCATTCTCTTCTTTGTAAAGCAATTTATGAAAATGGGGGCGTTTACTCGGAACCGAAATCGCAATTTTGTACACGAAATCGTTAGATGGAAACGAAAAAAGAAATTTAGTGAAAAAATTAATCTAACCAGAACCATTCACTAATAAATAAAAAATTAAAATAGGTAAGCAAAAGGTGACGCCATCGAAAATGCTGCTTTGTTATCATTGACGTCATTTTCCTCCCGTCCTTGACTGCATTTAGGGGAAGGGAAGGGAGTGGACGGGGGTTCTCGGAAGGTCTGCTCGCACAGATGCTGTCGAAATCGCTCCCATTGGCAGAGTCAGCTGCGTCCCCCCCTTTGCGATAAGGCGAAGTAGCTTCGCGGGCTCAGTTGTGATTGGACGATGTCGATATACGTCAGAGGTTGCACCACACCCACTTTTCCGAAAGGGTTAAAAACATCAGTTTTTCGCCGCTTATAACTCGGGAAATAATTGTCGGATCAGAAAACGGAAAAATACGGATCCTTTTATTTTACAAACTCTATCAGATTCGGTAATAGAAAAATATGGTAAACGACCCCATTGCGCCATATACTCCCCCCCCCAGAAATGGGTACCCGGTATGGTACAGCCATGGGTACCCGACAAATATAAAAGTACCTAATTAAGTGCATGATCACCTCGATAAGTAGACAAGTACCCTAATTAATACATGAGACCTTGGATGAGTACATGAATACCTCGATGAGTAGATAAGTACCCTAAAAATACATGAGACCTTGAATGGATACATGAATACCTCGATTAGTAGATTAGTACCCCAATTGTTACATGAGAACTTGGATGGGTACATGAATACCACGATGAGTACATAAGTACCCTGATTGTTACATGAGACCTTAAATGGGTGCATGAATATGAGTAGACGAGACATCTAAAAATGCATGAGGTCTTGGATGGGTGAATGAATACCTCGATGAGTAGATGAGTACCCTAATTAATACATGAAAACTTGGAAGGGAACATGAATACCACGATGAGTAGACGAGTACCCTAAAAATACATGAGATCTTGGATGGGTACATGAATACTTCGATCAGTAGACGAAATCCCTAAATAATACATGTGAACTTTGATGGGTACATGATTAACTCGATGAGTAGATGAGTACTCGAATGAATGCAGGACGACTACCTCAGCGCCTCAGTGTACTCTTGAATACCTAGATGAATATTCCTGAATATGAGCAACCCGAATGAATACCCCGACGTGTACCCGCCTCAATGATATCGCTGTTTACATTCGACAGCTGAGGCATACACGATTCTCACAAGGGTATTGCTAACCTCGTCGCCTACAGAGCTCGGAATCCTGATGGAATCAAATGAATGGGAAGTTTTCGGAATTGAATATTCGACCTCCTCGACTGAAGTGGCGAGGGCGTTCGCAAACAGACACGAAATGGCGAAGTCTCCTTTCACTTGCACCCTTGGGGGGCTTGGAGGACCTAACATATGAGCAAATAACCTCGACATGTCTTCCGCGTTCTTACTCACTTGATGAGAACCCGGATCATATGCAGAGACCATAGATTGAACGCCGTGAAAATCTTCGAACCGAACGAGCAGATGCTTATATTCGCTTTAGTTTCTCAGGAGCCTGAAATACTCAGTAAGTTTAAAGAAAGTTTATATGATAATAACATTTCGTAGTCCAGGCATGTATGTACATACATACCTAGACTACGAAATGTTATTATCAAATAAACTTACTCTGCTTTGGATGAGCATTCGGCAGTGGCGATTCCAAATAAGGAAACATTTTTCCATTATGTGTATCTGTGATCTTCGATAACAAAAATTACGTTTTCTTCTCATTCGGCAATCCATAGGAGGTAATCAATTTTTAAAATGGTTAACATTGGAAAACATTTAAAAAAGCAAACTTAAGGCCCTGGAGCAGTAGAGAATCACGAGATAGGTAACATTGACCCTCAATGGTGACCACTAATGAAGGTTCTTGCCAACTTTATCGACAGTTGCATGTGTATTGGGTAACTGAGGTAACTTAAGCAATCTAGCCCTACTAAAAGCTTAATTTAAAATCAACGACAGCATTTGTATCCCATGATATGCAACACACGCAGGCCATTGGCACTGAAAATTATCATAAGAACGAAAGACCGATTCTGTGATCCTAGCAAGGCTTTCTGGCCATTGGAATAGAAATAATTGTCAGTGTCAAAGGCTTATATGTTGCACATCATGAGATGCATATGCTGTAGGTGATTTTAAATGAAGTAGTAGAGCTAGATGACTTAAGTTACGTCACTTACCCAATAAACGTGAAATTGTGGCTAAAGTTGGCAGTAGCCTTGATTAGTGGTCACCAATGAGGGTCAATTCTTAACATAAACCTTTATAAGTGTTTTATCAGATAATACTTTTGAGTGTAAGACCGATTATAGATGCTGTTTTGGAGAGCTCGTGTATTTGGTGCAAAACCGCAGCAGAGATGTCAAGACTAGAAACATTTTAAATGTGGCGCCACAAAAAAACGGTAATATCAAATGGATTGACCGAGAGACATACGAAAAAGTCCTAAGAAGTGGGAGTAAAGAGAAGTCTGCTGAAAACTTTGAAAAGAAGACGGGGAAATTTTATCTGCCATATGTAGGTATATGTAAGTGTGATGAAGACGATCGTAGTGGGAAAAGCAAGCCGATCAACCTACGAACTTGATTCAATGGTCAATTGACGGCAATAGTGGACTGTAATTTTCATCAATGGTAAAGGTTGAGCCACGACAGGCCGAACAACTTGAGGGCGCGTGCTGAACTCACCAGCTGACGACAACTCCCCATGCGCTGCAGTCCGATGACTAGGCTCCTAGGGTCCGATCCTCTCTGCCCGCGGTCAAGGGAACCAAAGGGAACACTCACACTGACACGCAAAGAAAAACTCACCCGTACTCGAAAACAAATGAAATACGGAAAAACCATGTTAAGTGGCACCGCCAGTGGTGGCGCGACTCAACCTCCAATTCAAAATGGAAATACAGCTAAACATTTGTTGTTACTCTTTCGTGAAAACATACGATAGTGATAAGGCAAGTGATTCTTTGAAACACTTAATCTGGAGACACTCCATGCCCCCGACGCACTCATGGGAATACACACACGTGACCGACTTACAGCAGTGGCGCAGCGCAACTTCAAAACACAAGAAGAGCGCAATTCATGACATTGTTACAAACTGTCATTACTATTACAACATTGTTAAGGAATATCTGTCATTACAATACCAACAACATTCCCCTTCCCTTGGACCAAAGGAAAAAAATAGAACAAAAAGACCAAAAATTGAATGATAAATAATAGATTATCAAACAAATAAGTATTACTTCACCTTTCGATGTGATCATATGATTCTGCCGGAATAGCCTAACTCTCATCCGCAACCTAAATTATTCGACCAAAAGGATTAGGAAAAATGGACAACAATACATAAAAAAACAAAAAGGGAAGGATTGTCGAGTCTTCACTCCAAGGGGACTATCAAGGAGACTTATCACAGGAAAGGTTCACAAATGTTAAACGACCAACCAACCAAACTAAACTAATCTTACTACTCTCTTAAATCCTACACTCTAACACCGATTACTTCTTATCGGTAACGGACATAAATTTGTCGCTGACCGTCTACATCATCCTTGTTTGGTTTTAACTTCAACGACTCTAACCACTCCATCCGACCCCAGAAAGCATTTTGTTATTCGAGCAAGGTGCCACCGACAAGGACTCAGCTTAGATTCGGATTACTAAGCCACCCTCCTTCATATTACTGTACTCTTCGTAGTCCATTTTCCTCTCTTCTGCAGAGTCATTAAGCAATCGTTTTGCCATCGTCCCCAAAATGTACCCTCTACTTACTGAAGTAGGTAACTGCCCTCGTCTCCCAATTGCAAGTGCATCTCCTCCTGTGCATCAGGAAGTGCGTGAGTAGGCTCTTGGAGCAGAAAGTGGCCAGTGCCTCCAAGTCTGTTGGAATCGGAGTAATAGGCCTTGAGTGTAATTCAGCTTCTGTTTGAACTAGTATTGTGTAAAATTCCTCGCATGATCCCCAAGTGCTGCTGCTGCATGCCTTTTCACCGTTCTGACACCGGCTTCCCAGAATCCTCCCACCAACGGGGACTACCAGGAGAGATGAACGCCATCCCTCTCTCAGCCAGATACCGCTTGACTCTGGACTCTGCTGACGACGTTACTTTTCCCCAAGTCGCCAGCTTTCTCTGTGCACCAATAAAATTCGTTCCATTGTCACTATGAATTTCCGATATGGCTCCTCAACGAACAATAAAATGCCTAAATGCGGATAGGAAGAAATCTGTGCTAAAATCCGCGACACAAGCTCCAAATTTAGGTATTGCCTCCGTCGCAAAATAAACGAATAAACAAATATACCCATTTAAAATCTTTACATTGCGATTTTTTTCCATTTTTAGAGCAAACGGTCCACCATAGTTCACCCCTGAAATGCTAAATGCATTACTTTTTTCCAATCGAGAGGGAGATAGATTACCCATAAACTGTTCCTTCGGTTTAGGGTTTGCACGAAAGCATTTAAAACGGTGCAATATTCTCCGCCGAATAACCTCTCTAGCATTGATTATCCAGAATTTCACCTGAATAAGGCAGTGCAGATGAAGTGATCCAGGGTGTAGGTGAATTTCATGATAATAATCGATAGTTAAAGTCGTTAAATGATGAGACTTTGGAAGTAGCATGGAGTGTTTCTGGTTAAACACAATTTTGTCATGCTTCAATCAGCCTCCAACACTTAGGACCCCTTCCTCATCTAGAAATGGGTTCCATTTCTTTATGCGACTTGGCACTTTCTTCTCTTTTCTTAATAAACCTAATTCATTTTTAAACTCACTTTGTTGCACTAAAATTACGAAACGCACCTCTGCCCGGTTTAATTCTTCAGAGGATAGCCGTTATGTTTCTCGTTGGCGTTCTTTCAATTATGGATAAATAGCAGCCAATATGCTGTGATCGTTTTCAACCGTGAAAATGAGGAAAAATTCAGCAACCAATTCAGCGTATTTTGCTCTGGTGTCGTGTGGAGATTTATCGTTCGAGATTCCACTTCAAGGGCATCACACTCCGTTTCACTAGTCGGTAGTAGGGCCCTTGGCCACTCCTCCCATGGTCGACACAGCAACGTCACCCCGTCACCCAGCTCGCGTCCTCGATAAAGTAACGTGGGAGCGCTCGTCTGCGTCTCTAGGGTGCGAGTCTGATAGAATATATCGACATTGGTTTGGAGATAATTTCTCTGGAATAAACGTCACTCCATTTACAATAAAAGACTTCCAGCGGTGAGGGGATGATTTTATCACTGAAGAGCAAACCATGGAATCACTCCACATAATAGCATCTGAAATTACGCAGTGATGGCGCAATATATCCCTAACGTACTCAATAAGATTGGTAGCTAAAACCACACCTAACAGTTCCAATCGAGGCAGTGATATTCGCTTGATGGGCGCCACCTCTGACTTTGCTATCAGTAAGGAGGTTGTAACCTTGTGTTCGGGATACACACAACGAAAATGAACCACCGCAGCATAGCTCCTCTCTGAACTATCCGCAAATGCATGTAATTGTGGGTCAACCGCCGAGTCTCACTGCAAGCAACGACTTAATTCAAATTTCTAAATGAGTGGTAACTCTTTGAGGAATTGTTTCCATTTTATAACTACTTCCTCTGGAGGAGGGTCATCCCAATCAATTCTGCAATGTCACATATACTGGATGAGCCATTTTCCATAAAAAGTGATAGGACTAATGAAGGCAGGAGGATCAAACAAGCGAGCTACCTCCGACAATATGGTTCTTTTCGTAGCATCACCAAATCCAGCCTCAAACTTATACGAAAACTTATCCTTCCTAGGATTCCATGCCAGGCTCAATAGTTCCGCGGCAGGTTGCTTCTCGTATTGAAAGGTAACAACCGCGTACAAAAACCGCGCTTCAGCATACAAAAATCCGAGGGTGTGTTCTCTAGTAATTCGAACTCGTTACTCAACCTTTGGGGCAACTCAAAGCCTCCACCATCCAATTTGCTTCTGTAATTCACACTGAAATTTCAACCCTTCGCCGATGGTTCGAGCGGAGGAAACTATGTCGTCCATCTACGTATTTTCTCTTATCATTCGAGATACAACCGGAAATTCCGTACCTTCATCGTAAAACCAACTGATGAAGGGTACGAATTGCCAAAAAAGGAGCCAATTTCATTCCTTAAGTAACGGTGGTCAACCAATACTCGCGTAATTCCTCCTCGGGACTAAATCTTCAAAATATCCTTGCATATAGTAATTGTCCGGATGCATTTTAATGTTTGGCGTATATCAGCGATCACAACAACCTCATGTAATCTAAATCACATTAATATATCCATCAGATCCACTTGCAATTTGGGACCATATAACACATCATTCAATGATAGGCCATTGGAGGTTTTCAGCAAACAATGGAAAACCACCCTAAATGGCGAGAATTCCTCATTTGAACGATAAATGCAATGGTGCGGAATGTAATAAGACAGTTCCGAAGGAGCACCAGATGCCACAATCATACGACATTATGCAAGGCAATTGTCCATACATTCATCATACTTTGCGCGTAAAGCATAAATTTTCTTCAATCTGATTTCTGACATACAGAATCTTAGCAGGGCTAACCATGACTTTGCCCGTCGTTCGATTCGAGCGTCGTTGCGATGGAAGGTGATCGAACTGTTTCAAATCACGAAATACACTATTCTTTGAGTGTTGCTCGCAAGCATCATCTTCTGGACTACAGTTATATCCTTTCCGAGATTTCTCCCATTCCCAGAATTTTCGCAGTAAAGTTTCAATACCCTTACCTAGTATTGAGCAGAACATCTGGATTTAATTACTTTTATTTTCAATTTTTCCTATCTCACGATGTCCGAAGGCATTTGGCAAAATGTCTGGTGTCCCTGGAGGACCAATTATTGGCACGTTAACTACAACACACCATTCCGCGCCCAATAGTACATCTATCTCTCTCTCTTCTTCATCATAATACCGCGGGTCAGCAAGTTTTAATCCCTCAATATGCGGTCACGTCCTATAAGCCACCGATATTTTTGGACACTGCGCAATGTGAGGAACCACCATTGCGTTGATCTCATACCTTAACGTGCTTAATTACGACGGTTTCACTTTTAACGCGACCATCCCAGAGGATACTCCGGCATTATTACTTCCAAACCCGAAAATGGGCGTTCTAATTTTATCATAATTTAGCCCTAACAGCCAAACGCAGGACTCCGTAGCAAAGGTTCCCTGACTTGCGGTGTCAATCAACAGTTAATGGCAGAAGAGTTCCCTTTGGCGTCTAAACGGTCGCCCTAGCACTTGCAAGCATCACTACAGACCCCTACCAATGAGTACAAGTTTGAAAATGAGGAAACCTCGCCGAATGGATTTCTTTCCGTCTCACCTGGGTCTGCGTTCGCTAACGGAGGGTTGTGCTTTCGTTGCTCAGCCGTAACATTGCTTTTAGTCTCAGATTTTTTCACTAGAATCTACTCAAAACGGAATAATTCATTATGCTGCATGGAATGGGGCATGGCAATTTAAAGACACAATCCTTTAATAATTGGCCCTGGCTAATGCAAACTGGATAGTACCCTTTTGATTTCACTACTCTTAGGCGGGAACCCACGGGTAATTTCAAATATTTCCCACATTTTCCCAGTAATGCGGCAAGAAACAATTCGGACATGATTTCTGGACCCTTGGACTTTCCGTATTAACAAGCATACTCGTACAATTTATAAAAGATTGTGCTGGCGGGGCCTTTTCTTCAATCAAGTTTCCGTCTGGAACAATGATGATGCTTTCAAGATTTTCGCTTCCTCATTCAAAGAACAAAACAATTTGTAAAGGCGTTTCAACAACGTTTAATGCTATATGTTCCCATCGCTCCCGCAGCACGGAGTTTAGTTTGCATCGCAACGAAAAAGCATTGGGACCGACCAACTTTCAACATTGTGCCCCACAGCGCTTAACGCACCTGCATACTCCGTAATCAATGCACAAAATTTGGGGATAGCTTGATATTCCCTTGTGATTGGCGTCATGTCAAACAGAGCCTCCAGATAGGCATTAGTCAACCTGTTAGCGTGCTTTCAAACAGGGCCGGCGACAAGGGGGGGCAAAGGGGGCAAATGCCCAGGGGCCCGGGCCAAAATAAATTAATTGAAAATAAAAATTTAAAGTATGAATAAATTTAAAATGCCAAAAAGAATACAAAATTTTGTTGTTTAAAAAGTGAAAAAAAAACAAATGAAGGTAGAACGTGTGTCAGTGCGCAATCGTAACCACTCGGTGGTTACGGTGCAATAGAGAAGTATGACGTTAGCATTGTTGCTGTGCTCATCGAGGGTTTTGGGGTGATGGGGACGATAGAGCGAGAAGCGCGGGCGCTGTGACTCACCTTCCCTCCCTTTGCCGAGAACATTCGCCACTCAGTGACATATTGTAACTTGAACGACAAGAAACCCCATCCCCCGTCTAAAGTCCATTGTTTACTTGTTAATTTACTGTAAATAATCGTTCATTCTACAGTCAAAGTTACAGATTAGGAGTGCAAGCTACACATTCTAGTGTTGTGTTATTGGTTTTGTATACGTGAGCGCCCATACACGGAGGTAGGGAGGGACCGCGGCCCCCCAACCTAGCCTCCCAGTAAGGATTGTAATCCCAGAGATTTTTCAATCCCAGGATTATGGGATCATCATCAAAAGTTAGTCAACATTTTCTGGAATTTAGTCCATCTTGTTTAATGCTGGCGATCACTATGTCTTTAACACGCGCACCGTAAGCTCGTTTCCGTTTTCTTATGTATTACAAATGATGACAAATTACTTATTCCAAGAAAATGTATTAGTCAATGGACTCAGACGTCTACCGTGTTGAATTTCATGTCCAAGAAAACTTATTTATTAGCGCTACCTGTTAGCGAAAAGGTGTACGTCAATCCCGGAATCCCGGGATTCGTTTATACTAAATCCCGGGATTTCGGGATTGTCATTTCATTCGAGATTCCGGGATTGCAATCCTTAACTCCCAGGGAAAATAAAAAAGGGAAGCAAAAAAATATATTGTATTTAAAATTTTGTGAATATAGGTATGCATATTTCAGAAAGTTATTCATTCTTAAACATGATGTACACTTTATGCTTGTGAAATTTTTCTAAATTTGTTTCCTTGTTTTACTTAAATAAGTTCAAGGCCCATGCACGCACTGTCATGATTTTGTGTGGTTTTTGTTAATAGAAAGGAGAGGAAGGAAAATTTGAACCGGTGCACAGTACGCTGAAATCGAAATAAATTGAAAAAAATCACAAAATGACTTTTTTGGAGATAGAATCATGAAAATTGGTAAAAATACTCATAATTGATTGGCAACTATGGAGTGGCATGTCATTGGTCATGTTTTGTCGCCGTTACCGAGATGCAGGGGCTCAAACATAGCCAAAATTCCAAAATTACACCCGACTTCAGTTTTCTACGTCTTCCTATTTAAGTTGAGGGTGACGCTGTGGGAGGTAATTGGTCGGATAAAAAACTGGTATGTCTGATAAAACCTCACTTTTACTTTACTGTTCTTGACTTTGGGAGATTTTTTCCTATATGTAGGTGAATTACGTAACAAAATGGCGGACGCTATTTTAACGCAAAAATACATTTTAAGTAGTAAATATCTGGCATGTTAAGTGCCTGTCAAGTGACTCATATTAAATCAATTTTTGATGCTTTTTAAAGGTAGATCTGAAAAAAAATTGAAAATTCGTTTGCTACGCCAAAAATTACATTTGATTTTTCGTGCGCGCGTCCGGAGCTTGAGACGCGCCGGGAGCTGGAAATGACGTGACGCGAGTAAGTTTTTTCAAGCCATAAGGAACATAACGCTTCTTATTCGCCGTTTTTAATATGTTTACATTGCTATTGATCTCCACCGGCTCTACACGTTTAAAATCATGGGGATATAGAAATATTAAGGTCTGTAAGTGTACGCGAAATCGCGTTCAAGATTTCTTCTCTCAAAAGTAAACTTCTTATTCACACCCTCAAAGCCTTAAAATTCCTGTATTTTTCACAAGAAACATTATTTTACGTTCCAGAGGGACACTATTAAGGACGTCTTTCCGTTTATTTGTCCCTTCGCCCCAGTAGTCCAAGCCTTTGACCCTCCTATGAGGTTCATGCAGAAAGGTACATTTCGGACACCGCGGAGCTTTTGGCTGTTCATCGAGAAAATCTACTAAAATCTTTCATTTTCCCTGCGTTACAATATGCATGTACCTGATTTATAGGTCACATTAGACTTTATTCATCTAGGAAAACTTTAGTTTCTACTTCACTTTAATTATGCACACAGGAAGGAAACAAATTATCGAAAATAATTTCATATTGAGGCACAACAAAATATATTCTGTTCGCCAAAACCCTTAACTTAGATTATTTTTACCCATTCCCTGCTGTTATGTTTGATTGAGAGAGTTGTAGTGAAAGCAAAGCTTAATAGAAGTGAATAATCTGCATTCGTTTTAATTTGGTGGTGATATAATTATCTCCGAAAATATGGGAGAAATTGTGGATATGCTAATTTTGAAAAAAAGAAAAGTACGTTTTATTATGAATGTTTATAAAATTTTCAAGTTCAAGTAAGTCCTAGTTTCGATTACTTTAAAATGAAAGTGTAAAGTGTGTTACAACGTCAGAAAATTTTCATTTTGAAATTGTTTCCCATCCCATTCCACTGATATGTGTTTAATTTAAAAAAAAGGACAATTTATAGCAAATCAAAAGATTATGTATGAGAGTGTGCAAGTTTCTTCTGCAGAAAAAGCTGATAATCAGGTAAGTCTTGGTTATAAAATAACCTGAAATTTCGCAGTTCTGGTCTAAATTGAGTGAGGGGGTTTGCCGGGATTTAGGGGGCCCGGATCACTCAGTTGCCCAGGGGCCCGAAAATCCTGTCGCCGGGCCTGCTTTCAAACTATCCCACGCGACCGAATAATTCCCCGATGACACAAATAGGGACGAAACATAGGAGAGAGCTTCTCCTTTTAAAATAGATTTGAGGTAGTGAAACTTCTGGACGTCACTTAAGGCAGGGTTTGCATGCACCGCGGATGGATAGACATCATAAGATGCCTGCCACTACATTAGATTACCCGAGAACTCAATGAAATCGAGCTCAGGGAGAGCAATCCCTGACGAAGGAAGTACTTTTCAAGTACGTTGTTCTTCACGCACTATACCGTGTTGTAAACTCCTTGGAAGTGTTACCTCTAATAGTGCGTTGTAACCTTGTAAAATTTGGACAGTCAGTTGTAAACGCGTTGTAAATGCGTTGTGCGTTATAACCGCGTTGCCATCATCGTGTATGTGTGATGCGGGTCGTAACCCCGTTTCTGTGTTCGAAGAATCGCGTTGTAAGCGCGTTGCCATTATCGCGTATGTTGTGGGCACATATGTACGTGGAACTCTATCTATGTAGCCAATGGAATGGTTAATACAAAACACTGTAAAATACCTTGCATTAGTGCATCTAGCACCAAAATTGAAAAAAAATATTGCAAATAGAGAGTGATAAGTTTTTATTTACATTTATAAGTACATTTTATTTCTGAACTACTGACTTTTCTTGTTCATTCAAAAACAACTGCCTAAACTACATTCACATCCTGGCATTCGCCTAATTCATTCGACCTATTTCCCGTCAACGGAGTAATGCTTTACGGTAACATTGCCTAGTCGGGAGGCCAAATATATATACAGCTGCAGGCTGGCATTCATTTGATTGTGATTATTAAATTACTAAAAGATAGCCACTGGGGTATTTTGCGCTCTTAAAGCATTTCCTAAATTACCATTTTGTGGATAAATTTTGAAATTTATATGACCGTTGTGAATATGTAAATTTACATGACCGTTGTGAATATACATAACTGATGTTATTTCAACTCCAGGAGAGAAAAATAAGAATTTCTTCAGTAACGTGGCAGTCCATAAGAACAAAAA
Source organism: Platycnemis pennipes (assembly GCA_933228895.1). NCBI lineage: Eukaryota > Metazoa > Arthropoda > Insecta > Odonata > Platycnemididae > Platycnemis > Platycnemis pennipes. The sequence goes on along the minus strand of OW121846.1, from coordinate 7,254,065 downwards.
TTATATAAAATAAGTACATTTTATTTAATTGCTCACTCACTCAGTGATTCAACCCGAAGGTTGGTCTTTGAAAGGTGAGAGTAAAGCTCACCCCGTACAAAGCCAACGGCGTGTGAAATTCACACATTCAGGGTAGAGGGGCGGCCAGTTCCTTTCCCTGGACCACCTGCGATTTCCTACGAAGTTCTGACACGCAAAAAATCGAATCACGAGGATTTTAGATGGGGGCGTCCAGAAAGTCTCTTGCCCGGGATTTGAATCCGGGACCCTCCGGTCAGTAGCTCAGTGCTCTACCCACTAAGGTTGTGAATATACAAAAATGATGTTGTTTCAACTCCAGGAGAGAAATATAAGAATTTCTTCAACAACGTGGCAGTCGGTAGGAACAAACTTCATAACGAGCTTTCCCATGTTACGAATCCATTGCGGGCCGCACGAGAAAGTACGTTTTCTCCACAGGCCTACAACGCGCTTAACCGCGTTGGCTTCGCGTTGTAACTTCGTTGTTGAGGGTGGACGAAGTGCGTTGCAATGATGATCTCACAAAATGCTTACAACGCGCTTTATCACGTTACAAATGCGGTGCAACTTCGTTGGAAGCAAGTTATAAAGGAAGTGCGTTGTAACAACGTTGTGAACCTATTGGAAGTCTGTTACAACACGTTTACAACTTACCTACTTACAAAGGACTTACAACGCGATATCTTGCGCGGCTGCTTCGTCAGGGATGGCATGAGTCAAATTCGATTCCGCGGCAGAATGGGGCCCCGTTGTCCTGAAGTGAGGCTCAACATCTGCGAAATGCGTGAGGATAATGGCTTTCGTGTTACAGAACATAGCCTCCAACTCCTCAGTCGACCTAAGAAATTCGTCGTCCTTTTCACTAGGATGTGATTGCTTCGCGTATAAAGCAGCTAATTTCGGAATAGCCTCATTGAAACCCCCCGAAGTATTATCGAGCTGGTCAGTCATTGCGCGAAATAAACTTCTCCCTTTCACCTTTTCGAAATCTTTCGCAACGCTATCAATCCGTCCCATCGTCACTAGGAAAGATGCAAATACGGAATTCCAAATCAAGGATCGCCGGCATTTCCCACTTTCTCCTCACACCAAACAAGGATCATAAACCGACACAAATCCTGGTCGAAACCACTGTTCCTCAGCTCGAATACGGCCCGAAGGACCATATGATCAACTTCCGAACTTGATTCGATGGTCAATTAACAACAAGAGGGGACTGTAATTTTCATCATTGGTAAAGGTTGAGCCACGATAGGCCGAACAACTCAAGGGTGCGTGCTGCACTCACCAGCTGACGACAACTCCCCATGCGCTGCAGTCCGATGACTCGGGTCCGATCCTCTCTGCCCGCGTTCAAGGGAACACTCACACTGACACGCAAAGAAAAACTCGCTTACTCTTAGACCATATATACTAGTACTATACTTAAATGGTCTAAGCACTTGCTCGAAAACAAATGAAAAACGGAAAACTCTGTTATGTGGCAAGGCCAAGTGGGGGTGCGGCTCAACCTCCAATTCAAAATGGAAATACAACTAAATACAAGCGGAAAGAAGAAAAGTAAATCCTCATGCCTTGTGCAGACTACGATGGTACTTACGCGCGTTCAGACTACTCATGGATTACAGCGTAACTTAAGTGCTGCCCTCAAGCCGCCAATGGCTGAAGTTTGCGAGGAACAAGTCACTAGTGTCGACCAAAATGTTATGTGCACCCGAGTTTGAAGGGTATCTATTTATGAAATAACCAAACGACCTACAGAAAATTTAATTATATAGTAATTGTTCTCTTCTAATTATGTTACTTTTTGCGCACATAACGTTTTTTAATTTATTGTTGCAATTTTTATTCGACTTTAACGGTAAATGTGACGGTTTTTTACGTGTTCAACAACTACGCCAACTTTTAAAATTTATTTCTAAAAACTCATCAACCAATCTAAATTAAATTATAATAACATAATACACTGAAGAATAATAAATGCGTTCTGTAAATCTCAGGCTCAGATTATCTTTCTAATCTGAGCCTGGCAGTAGTACACAGTCCCCACTGTAGGTGAAATATCAGAGAAATTGTGTGGCCATAAATTCTTCACTGTATTTAACTTGAAGGAGGGCTCCCATCAAGTTAAATTACACAAAAGGTCAGCCTTGAAATGCGCATTCTCAAGCCCCTATGGTTATTACCTTTGCCTTATGGAAGAGCTAATGCCCCAGAAATATTTCAAAAAAAGGTTGAGGAAAATTTTAGCGGCATTTCAGGGACTGTAATTTATTTCGATGACCTCCTATGTATGGGCAAGACAGAAGCAGAACATGATGTTGTGGTTAGCCGAGTTGTTGAACAAGCGAGGGCTTTAAACATGTCTTTTCAGAGGGAAATGAAAACTGACCTAGACAGAGTAGAATCCCTCCTAAATTTAGAGTACCCAAGAAGCAAGAAAGAATTACAAACGGCAATGGGGATGTTCAATTATGTCCGCAACTTCATCCCTAACATGGCTTCACTAATAGCCCCCTTAAGGGAATTGCTACGGCTCATGTCATGCAGACATGGCTGCCATGTCACACAAAGGCTTTTGACAAATTAAAAGTCAGTGTCGCACCCGCACCAACCCTTGTGATATTTGATCCAAGAAAGAAAGTAACAATTCAGTGTGATGCATTCCAGTCCGGGCTGGGATACTGCCTAATGCAGGAAGGGCAGTTAGGGAAAGGGATGCAACCAGGAGTGGAGTTTAAGTGAAAGTGAGAGAAACAGATGTGCACAGATTAAGAGAGAAGTTAGCCTTGCAACAGTGAAATTTCATTTGTGGTCTTAATGTAGACATTCAGACAGATCATAAACCCTTAGTGTCTGTAATGAAAAAGGAAATTTCCAATTTCTGCAACATGGGATCTACATGATTGCAGAGCTTGAGGCTAAAACTATTTAGATACTCATTGAATGTATACTAGGTTCCAGGCAAGGATTTGCACATCACAAATCTCTTATCTCGATCCTATTTAAAAGATGTGAAAGTGGTGATAATCCCCACTTGCTTGAAATGGTCCACATAATTAGCAAATATTTACCCAAGAGAGAAGGGAACATTTTCAGTTGGAGACTCAAATGACCCAGTGCTGATGCCAGTTAACAGATACTGTCTCTACAGATCTCATTTCCTGTTTCTGGTTTTCACTGCGACTGCAGTGCTGACCATCGTAATTTGGCAGCGTTGGGAACTACGAGATACCCACATACAAACTTGTGCTCAGACAGGGAAAAAGACCTATGCGCTTAAGGATGCTCATAACGACCACCGTAGTCTCAACGGGGCTTCATACATGATGCATGGAGCGAGCAGTCATTGAGAAAATTATATAAATATTAAGATAATACCCAGCAGGAGAATTGAGATAGTATTTTAATTAAATGTAAAATAAACATTATTTATATTTTACCAAGAATCACAAAACGTTTCAAAAATATTGAATTACAAGACAGTGGTCCAAAATGGTGGATTTGATGCTCCTAGCTAGTTCACAATCCCGGTCCTTCTAGGGTTAATTAACCCTTTCGCACCGAATGCCGTGCCTATGTGGAGAGGATATTCTTCCCTGAACAATGAATGCCTCATGTATGCGGCGTGAATTTTGCTACCTTAACCGACAAATGCCGCTCCTATGCGGCACAGGTCGGAAGAAAGTGACCGTGGTGGAAACAATAAACCCATGTACGCGGTCACCCCTCAAGATCCGGCTTAGCACGAGGCCAGGCCCTTCCTTGGCCGCTCAGGTCGACCCCTTCCTATCCTCTCCACGCGGTCAACTACTGTTATTTGCAGTGTTTTTTCCAAAAAAATATTTGTTGCTTACTTTAGAAATCCAATGTTAGAAATGAATTCATCCTTTTTTGCTTGCCATATGGAAATTTCAAACGAAATTCTAACGTTAATATCAATGGAGTTATAGGACAGCAATCGAAGATGGCATTCACGTACGCATTTGGAAAATTTAGTGGTTCAATTCAAAGTTCGTTGTAACATTATTCTGTTTTTCTCATATATCATCTCATTTCGAGTTCCCGCATTCTGCCACATCGCTTGCCCGGTTTCTTCAGATTTGGATTTGGGAATACCCATTGGTTCTCAACCTACCTTTTTACCAAGAGCAAGTTCGTGGTGACAGTTTTTCTAATGACTTATTTAGTCGAATTCTGCTTTAGGAATGTTAATTCTACATTTCTTAGAAAGTGCATCATAAAGAAGCCATTACTTAGACTCTTTCATTGGTAATCCCTGTGGAGTCTTGCTAGTGGTGTGTTCGAATGTCATTTTAGAGATGGATGGCTAGGTCCCCTGTGGCGTTCCAGATGAGAGACTTTGAATACACCCTTGCCAAAGCACCCCACGTATATACCTTCATCGTGTCCGGAAGAAAAAGAAGGATGGGAAATATATTTTTACAATTTTTTGAGGAGAAAATTTAAACTCCAAATCAGTCGATTTGGATTAGAAATGTACTAAATTCATCAATATGAACGTTAGAACTTCGTTTAAAATTTCTGCACGCTCAGAAAAACACAATAAATTCATTCTAAATGTAAAAAAATCGATGCAAACAACAAATATTTGTTTATATTAAACATTGCAATTTCAGTCAGTTGACCATGGACTCGTTCTGTGAAGGAGTTTTTTAATCCTTCAAGGGTCTGGGACAGCGGCCGAGGAAAGGGATCGGCGACCCGCTGAGTTGGGTCCAAAAATGGTTAGGGAGGGAACCTCTGCCTTCCGTCGATGGGAGGAAGCTTCGTACAGGGGAGTGAAGAAAATTTTCAAGAGACTCGTAACAAGGAAGAATTTCCCTCCACGAAGCTCGAGCGCGAAAGGGTTAAACAAGACGAACTTTTTTCCTAAGGAGTTTTTAAAAAATTCCTAAATTTCTGGAAAAATGATTCATGCAACAACAAATTCATACTTAGTCTTCAAATTTGATTAGACCCTTATCCAAATAAATGGAAGAAACTTCAAGAGCTTATAAAAAAAGTGGAGTTAACTTTCTACCCCCAATAGTTTTACAGAAATAGAGATTTGAAATGTTCATGATCTGTCTCTGAGAGCATCTTGTTTTGTCATTATTACCCTTTTTTTTAGCCCAAATTGGAATGTTTATTTGGACCAACCTAAGGTAAATGAGGGAGTAATTGACCATGCACCAGTAGTTGACCATTTAGGATATAAACTGTCAAAATAAGCCTTACTCTGGTTCAAATATTGTAAAAATAGCAGTAAAGTACACTCCTGCCATTTGGCTATAAAAAACCAAAACACGGTGCACATGGGTGGCATGTAGAATTAAGGTGGCTGACAATCAGTATTCATGTGCAGTGCTCTTGCCTTATTTTGAAGTTTTCTTACACCATTTGCTAAGGAGCCTTTGTGGATGAGGCTGATTTAAAGTGGTAAGTACCTTCATATTTCAATATAGTTATTTACCTTTGATATAGGGATGTTTGATGTTAATAAAAAGTTGTTTATCATCTGTTAACTATTACCTGGAAGTCAGTTATGGGGGTGGTCAAATTCTGAATCAGAAATGTACAAATTTTCAGTAATTGACCGGGATGGTCAACTACTCACTGATTCCTCCCTCTCTTTAAACTCATCATAATTGACATATTTGTAATGTTTATAGCATACCAAAACGTTGTATATAATTATTTGTGTAACAGATTAGGTTTTACTAATAGATGACCAGGGGTCAACTACTAGATTATTGGTGTGTCAACTTCTGAATCTATTTTATTTTAAATATTGCAGCTTAACTATGCCTGCTATTAAAGGCCAGTTTTGTTGTTACACAGAGGCGACGATGAAGGGAGTCATCCATGATGTGAGGAAAAACAACTCACCAGTCCATACAGCAGCAAAGAAATATGGTGTACCAAGAATCACACTATACAAAGTGGAAGGGAAGTCACCAATTGAAAGAAAAATGGGACCCAATACCATTCTAAGTCCTGAAGAAGAAACTATTCTTGCTGATTGGGTGTTAAAAATGGCAGAAGCAATGTTTCCAGTAACTGTGAAGCAACTTCAAAACAGTGTTCAGCGTCTGATGACAGACCTTGGTAGAGACAATCTCTTTCATGACAACCGTCCAGGGAGGACATGGATCCAAGGCTTTTTGTGGAGAAATAGCAATACATCTCAACGAATAAGCCAAAACCTAACAGTATCTTGGGCATTGGTGACACAAGAAAATATTTCTCGTTGGTTTGCGGAAGTAGAAGATTATTTGAAAACAAATGATTGCTTCCAAGTATTGATGGACCCCTCACAAATTTTTAATTGTGATGAAACTGCATTCTTCCTTAAACCAAAAGGGAATAAAGTTCTTGCAAGAAAAGTAGATAAGACAATATACCAACAAGTTAATTCAGATGACAAGGAATGCCTCACAGTGCTTCTTACTGGCAATGCCAATGGTAGTGTTGTAACTCCTTTAGTAGTGTATAAGTATGAGTGTCTACCTCCTGAAATAACACTTCATTTCCCTCCAGATTGGGCCCTTGGAAAAAGTGATTCAGGGTGGATGAACTCTGAATTATTTTATGAATTCGTAGCAAACTTCTTCCACCCTTGGTTAAAAGACAATAATATAAAACTTCCTGTTTTATTATTTGTTGATTTTCATGTTTCTCATTTGAGTTTGCATACAAGTCAGTTCTGTGAAAAAAATGGTATCATATTGGTAGCTTTACATCCTAATTCTACACAAATACTAAAGCCAATGGATGTTGCAGTGTTTCGAACTCTAAAAGAAAATTGGAAGCAACATGTCCATAAGTGGCGTATCAACCATTTATATGACCCCATCTTGAAAAAAAAAAGATTTTGCTAAACAGCTGAAAGAGGTAGTGGATGAGCATGTTACTCACTCTGTGTTAGCTAGTGGTTTCGGTAAATGTGGACTCCATCCCTTGGATCTGATGGTACCTAGGATTCCAGGACATACTGATTGCAATGTCAGACCAAAGAACACTGTGCAGGATGATGACTTGTGTGCACGCTTGAACCATTTCAAGCAGGGATTACAATTTCTGAATGAGAGTATGGGGAAAGAAAAATTGGACTTATTTGAGCAATCTACAGGTAATTGGGAAGGGGAACTTTCTGACCAACTTTATGCTGTGGAAGAAAACTGAGTTAGAACTAAATAGCCTTATTGACTCATCTGAACCAACTGCTTCAATTGACAACACCACCCCTGAAGAGAATGCAGCTACAACAATCTCCAGACCAATGGACATATCAATGGGAAGTGATTCAACTGAGCAATCTCCTGCAAGAAGCAAGCTCTTAGTTGGAGACAATGAAAATACCACCATCAAATGTACAGTTTCCCATGGTTGAATGTAATGAAGACACTGCCATCACAAGGCTATCAAATACAATTGTTGAAGGCAAAGAAGATACTGCCATCCAGGATTTTCTAGTGCACAGTCTCCCATGGTTGAAGGCAATGAAAACACTGCCATCCCAGGGCTATCAAATGTACCATCTCCATTTAAAAAATATGTGTTCAGTCCACCTATAGGCAAGAAAAAGCCACCGAAGAAAATGCCAAAGGAAAGATTACCCGCTATAGTGTCTGGGGAACTTGGCAAAAAGTATTTTGAAAACAAAATAAAGAAAAAGAATGAGATGGAAAGACTTAAAAGAGAAAGAGTGGCTGAAAGGGAATGAAAAAAGAAGAGAAAATGAAAGAGAATGAGAAGAAAAAAAGAAGGAAAGTAATAAGCTGAAGGCTAAGAAACAGAAACGTTATGAAGAGTCTGATTCAGAATCGCCTATTTCCATTCCTGATCTGAGTGATGGTGAAGGTTCTGACTGGAACAAAGAATTTTTGGAAGAGGATGATATGGATTCTCTGGAAAAGGAAGATTTTGTGATAGTTGAATATGAGGAGAGCTATTTTCCAGGAAAAATAGTGGAAGTTGTGAGTGATGGTTATGAGATAGCCACTATGGTTAAGAGTGGCCATTCTTCATACCGGTGGCCTGTTAAGAAAGATAAGCTTTACCACACAATGGACCAGATAAAAAGGAAAATCCATCTTCCAAAATTGTGTTCTCACTATGGGTCATACATTATTCCAGTTATGAATTTTTACTCATTATTTTGTATTTAATAAAATGTGGTCACTTTTTTGCAGTTACTTCAAAAATAATGTGTCATCAATAGCTAATTAATACCATAAAACTGAAGAAAAATAACAAGTATTGTCTTTGGTATTTATTTTCCCTCCATGAACATATGGTCAACCACTGAAACAATGCATGGTCAAATACTAGAAAAAAATATTTTTAGACGGTCAATTACTAACATAAAATAGTCCTTTTTTAAAAAAGCCACACACACTAGATGGAGTGGTACTTTTAAAATATTGATTGACTGTGTGGTAGTAGAGAGTATGGTTTGTAATTTGAGGTGTTAAAACCATATAATTGGCAAATAATTATCAAGGTATGAAAGATTTACGATTTAAAAAACCTTAAGTGGTCAATTACTGGTACCATTACCTTACTACTTTTCTGAATGTTAAAGTTTAACTTTGAATGTTTTCTTTCACTTTGTGATGCATTTTAATGTTAAGATTTCTCTGTTTAATGAGATGTTTTATTGTGAAAATCTCTCTGTAATAACCTTGCAGCTGAACTCAACTAGTCCTATCTGTCCCATCCCATTTCTGTACACAGGGTGTCCAGCAGCAGGGCATTTGAAAATTCCCTGAGATTTCCAGGTTTTCCAGACAAAAGTTTTATTTTTCCAGAGGAAATATAGATTGTTTTCTTGATAGTATAAGAGTACGTTGGGTATGTTATTTGTATGATTAAAAGTAGGCTAAGTATTACAGCTAATCCTGCAATTTGGACAAAATAAACCAAATCCTGCATATTTTGAGGAAAATTAACAAAAAATCCAACATCATACAACACCTTCAATCACCGTATTTACTCATGTAAGCCACGCACCTTTTCTCCCAAAACGTTGATGATAAAATGAAAGGTGCACGGCTAATCGAATTCTCCAGATTTTCATGTACGCCACACACCCATTTCCCTCTATTTCCTGTTGTTTTTTTCTCCTAAGTTGTGTGAACATTTTGTGAGCATATTGCCGTTAATTGGTAATTATGATCTAGTAGTAGATTGTACATTGTAAAGAAATCTGAAATTTTGAAGTAATCAGTAATAACAATCCACGTTTAACAAAGTCTGAGTACGGTAAAACGGTACTTGAAGAAATGCTAGATCAGAAGCAATACTTGACAAAGCAATAGATTTATCGTGCATATATCGTACATAGGACAACACATTGTAGCACTGATATGTATTTAAATCTGCATTGTATCCTGTAAGCTGCCGCAAGGGGGCGGCGTCTTTATGTCTTTTCAAAATCGTAAGCGGAGTTTGTTTTGGTATCACGTATCTGTAGCAACATTTTTGCACAATAGATAGCTCCTTTTGCATACACATTAAGAATACATTGCAAAGACACGACAAAGAATTTGTTACACAGTGGCAAGAGTCGAATGCTCAGAGATTATACCTTCTTACTGTGAGTGCGTGAGAGTAATAAACAAGTTCGAATCGATCATTTAGCATTTAAAAATAATTTGTAATTATCACCATAAAAATGAATTATGAATTAAAATTGTGATCCTTTCCTGTGAGTACAAAACTGTCCATTATAAGCGATGCCGAAAAACTAGGAAATTGAGCAGCAGGAAGGAAATATGGTGTATCTGAATCTAGAAGTGACCAATACTAAAAATGAGAACTGTTATGATATTAGTGATTTATGATGCTACTTCCGAGAATGTGTTTTTCTTTAATTTTACAAGAATTATAAATGTTATCACATAGAGCTTAATTTTTTCTGTGTGTTCCCAAGACTTTCTGGTGCTGTTAAATCATCTCAGTCCACAGCTACTGCGCAGAGAGCAGACGAGATCACCGCTATCAGCTGCGGATGGCATTCTGCTTTTATTTGTTAATATGCCAACAGATTTCCGTAATAATAGAGTAATCAGGGGTTAAAATTGTATATATTTCTGCAATTATTTCAGTTAGAAGTTATTTTGAACAGATGCCATTGTTATAGCTGGACGATGTGATCGTATGTAACTGTGATTACCGTGAGATACTGCGAGAAACAGATACACAGTGAAAGAGGGCATGGCGGATGCCCCGTGAGGTACTGCATGCAAACTACATTCTGCTTATCGTCCCAGAAGCAAACACTAACATCAATTTGCTGCTTATTAGCAATCTTATTGATGCTTGCATCAAAACCAAAAATAAATTGCTGGCAACTCTCTATATGTTCCATTTCAGATTTCGTTCGAAATATAGAGATCATGAACAACTATTGTGTTTTTATTGTTGTTGTTTAAACTCGTTGCGACGGGCCGAAAGCACTAGGGAGCTTCGGTGAGAAATGAAATTACCACTAAGAACAAAGATTATATGCACGGGTTGGAACTAAGAACACAGTGTAATAAGAAATCATTGCACTCTCGGTGATTGCAGGAATGCAAAATGCGACAACACACGGGAAATTTGTCTATGCAACTTTCCGAAAATGGCACATTATTTCAATCGCTGTTTTACATATTGACACCACCGAAAATTCCAGAGTCAAATAGATATTTCCCTGATATTTCCACTGAAAATAAAATTCCCTGAGAATTCCCAGTTTTCCTGGATTTCCAGAGTGCTGGACACCCTGTAATGGGGTATCATCAATAATGTTGCAATAGAAAAAGATAGTGGTTTTACGAAACTTTCTATCCAAATCAGCGGTAAAGAGCTTGAAAATTGTAATTTCAAATATTGATTGAGAGCACATCAAGGCAGTCACTCAACAATTCAATCAAGATTCAAATCTAGCACTGGTCTCACGACCTTTTAATGTCTTCAAACGTCTTCTTTTAATGACGTCTTCAAACCTCAAGGTCATACAACCCAGCCTACATGTCATGAAATCTTGCATGTATGGTCTTATGACCATGTCATCCAACTGGGTCAAGTAGGCAGGCTCAATTATGCTCCACAACTTCAAGCATAGACGTAAGCCCATTTCACACGATATTTGATGCAGCACAAGACCTTGTGTGCTAGCTGATTGGTACTCACATTCAGGATGGAATCTAGCAAGATTGGAATGTTCCTTGGTTTTGCACAATCATTGAACTTGTGTTGGCAATGTGACTTGTGTCGAACCAGTATTTCATAATACATAATTTAAAAAGTGAAATTGCACAGCAACTGAAACGTGACATGATTGGTCAACGGTTTCTGGGAGATGGTAGTACACTAATACCACATCAAATAAGAAATAAAGTAACTCAATGAGTTTGATAGCAAGTATCGTGCTTGTTAGCCACCATACTTGTTCTACATTGCACAATATTGGAATGCTGTCATGTTAATGATTATCCTTGACCTTGCACTGGGTCAAGTATAGTTAAAAATGGGCTGACAACATAGTATAAACAAATCTATTACGTTAACTTACTTCGGAATGGAGCGTAGGACATTCCATAAGTGTTTAAAAACTGGTAAGAATTTTAACCATATAAAAATGCTTTTAGCACCACCTTCAAACTAAAATTTTTTCAAGCGGACTAATTTATTGCTGTAATTAACTGTATTTACGTTTTTGCAGTTTTTAACACAGCAAAAAAAACATTTCTCAATCATTTTTTACTGCCTGAGAATTTTTCCAAATGTTGTAAGTTTTTAGGTAAAAAATTCAGAACATCCAAACCCCAGATTTAAGGAAAAACAGTATGGACACACTACCATGAAATTAAATCAATCACTGATGGACATAATTGGATGTATGCAAGGGGGATACCTATGCAGGTATGTTCATCATTTTTCTGGTGTGAAACTAAATCAAAGTCATAATATTTACTCACCATTTACTAAACTCTTTGTCAAGTTTTGAAAAATACTTTACTTTGTCAGGTTTGAAAAATACTTCACATCATATAAAAAGTTCCGCAGATAAATAAATTATTATAATTTAAGAACAAACAGGGAAAATTTGGACAGCAATTCAACACTGTTAAAACTAATTTTGAAGGACAAAATACATAAAAATATCTTATGGTCCAACAATGAAACACTTTTCAACTTTTCAACAGCAATTCAACACTGTTAAAACTAATTTTGAAGCACAAAATACATAAAAATATCAACTTTTCAACAGCAATTCAACACTGTTAAAACTAATTTTGAAGGACAAAATACATAAAAATATCAACTTTTCAACAGCAATTCAACACTGTTAAAACTAATTTTGAAGGACAAAATACATAAAAATATCTTATGGTCCAACAATGAAACACTTTTCAACACACACTACCACTTAACCTAAGATGTGGGTAATAACCACCACTCATTTTCGAACCAATTTCAATCAAGTGCACATAATTCACAGCCATAAATCAATAATACAAACTGCTCCAAGTTACAGATATGCTTGCCACCCAGGATAAAGTACACATAGGTTCTCTGGGTCTTGCGCCTCTTGTATCAGTCTCTCAACTTGAGCCTCAATTGATGACGGGTTTGTACCATCCTCGGTGCCCAGCAGTTTGTACTCCAGCCTCTCAAGAGCCCTCATTGCAATTGTATTCCTTTCAGCTGTCATGGAATGCACAAAAAAACATCAAATCAGGAAACTCTTTATGACATTTGACCTAATGCCTCCTTTCATCTATAATCGTGTCATGAGATGAGGTTGGAGAGAATAAATAAATGAGACAAGAGAATAAAATCAGATAAGAGGCAGTCACAGAGCAGGCACCTATTCCAACCACATATTTACATTGGATAGTTGAGATTGGATAATTTGGAATTGGCTTTGAGTGACTCAACAGGAGCCCATTGGTAGTCATTCTGGGAGAGTAGTAATGAAAACCCAGTAAATCTTCAATCAGACTAGCACCATTTCCACGGAGATTTCTAGTGGTTATAGATAGTCTCCTGGGGGATTTTGCAGGTAGTCGGTCGTTAGGAGGGTCACTGCACACAAGCGTTTTCATCCTCACCTTCACTTGGCTTTGGACCTCATCTGCGACCTGACCTCCTTCACTGCAGGAGGGGACCCACACTAAACTGACTGTGGCGATTCAAAAAGTAATCAAATATTCAAAATGGCAACAATCCACAATCTCTGTCGTATCACTTGTCGTAAGAGAGTTGCGAGCCTCTTCTGATCAACCTCCCACGACAAAATTTAACATTTTTTTTTATCCTTCCATGAGTAATTAGCCACATAGCTTACATGATGACATTGCAGGGAAGGGATGCTAATCTGTGGGGGTTTGACAACAGCTAAGGGGCTTGAATGTGGGAAATATTCATGAAATATACCCTTCAAACCACCAGTATATGTTGAAAGCCACCGGAGATGTTAAAATGTGAAGGTTTGAACATTACTGTCTTATTTTCTATCTTCCTAATTCGTAATGAATATAACTATGGGTATTATAATAATATGTACACTCCATGAATATGACCATATGTGTCGAAGCCGAATTTGCATGTCTGTTCAGTTGAGATGAGGTAGGAAATATATGTGCGGTGTCCTGTCAAAAAGGGAGCATAAGGTCACCCATCTTTTCTATATGGATGACCTGAAGCTTTAAGCTTCAAGCGCAAAAGACCTGCGCCTGGTGGTGGACACTTTACGCAGATACAGTGAGGATATAGGGATGGAATTCGGATTGGACAAGTGCGCGAACATCCATCTGGCGAAAGGAAAGATTTCGGAAGACCAGGAAGACGTGCAGCTCGTTGATGGAAACGCTATTCACCATCTTGATGATGACGAAGCGTATGAATATCTTGGCATCCCCCAGCACTGGTTGCAGGAGGTGCGAGCAGTGAAGGAAAGGCTTGCAGCGAAATACAGGCAGACTCTCAGGCGAATCTGGAGCTCTCACCTGTCAGGCAAGAACAAGGTTCTTGAGACCAAAACCTTCGTGGTTCCAACACTACTCTATACCTTCGGTTGCATCAAATGGAATGTCAACGAGCTGCAAAACCTCGACAGGGAATGAGGAAAATGATGACCATGTACTGTAGTCTTCATCCAAAGTCTTCCGTTGCCAGATTGTATCTCCCGAGAAGGCAAGGTGGTAGAGGGCTGATAAGCCTGGAGTGCCTTCATGACAGAGTAGTCCTAAATACGGCTTGCCGCGTGTTCCACAGCACGGACCCCCTTATGCTGCTCGTAAAGAAACACGAGTGTCGGCAGTTCCAGGAGGCGCGTTCCAATTCCAGGTGGCGAAAAGGGCAGCAGATGGCCTCGGTTTGGACTTGGGCCTTACTTCCAGCAGAGAAGTGTGCAACAAATCAATCTTGTCGCTGAAGGTGGACATGTTAAAGCTCGAAATAAAGAATGCGGAGCAAAAGATCCTGCTTTGCAAGGATACCGAGGGGCCCATGCATGGAAGTTTCTATCAAAACTTGGAAACGCATCGGCTATTGAAGGAGCTCACATTCGCCTTCCTGTGCTCCACAGGTCTGAAGTCCGAAACTGATGGATTCGTGCTTGCGTGCCAAGATGGTGTCATCAACACCCTCCTGTACCATCGCCTCACTTTGGAGCAAACGTGACGGACACGAGATGCAGAGCGTGCCGAAGGCAGCCGGAGACATTAGGTCATCTACTCTCCAGCTGCAGCTTTTATGCGAAGAAAGCATATATAAACCAGCACAACTCAGCTCTGCGGGTGTTGTATTACCATCTAAGACAGCATTACGGTATAGATGTGAATCCGGTGCTGCCTTACGTCCCTGGAGACATCGAGTCTGTCGTGGAGAACGATAAGTGTAGATCTGGTGGAATTATTCCTTCTCCACCTCCAGGCAATTGGAGGCGACGAAGCCTGATATCGTTCTCCTCGACAATCTCTCACCTGCCATGTTCGTGATCGAGTTTTTGGCACCAGCCGAAACGAACATGGCAGGGAAGGAGATTGAAAGAAGGACTAAATATCAAGATCTGCTGTGTGAACTCCGGCAAATGTACGCGGGCTACTCTGTGAAACTGGTAGTCCTCATCGTGGGCATCCTTAGTGGTGTCAAGAGCTCATTGGTTGAAAATCTCAAGTGCATCCCGGCGTGCAGGGCACGAGCGGATGCACTTGCAAGTGCAATGCAGAAGGCTGTCCTTCTCGGGTCTCTCCGCCTGCTCTTGCGCATGACCCTAATGCCGGGTAGCAATCTATCCACCGGTGGCGGACGTGGCTACCCCTAGGCGCGACCCCTCTCGAGTCTCCGGCAATTATGACGGCAACGAAACCTGATACTAGCCGGAGACTCGGGGGTGGAAGTTACTACTTGTAACAATATAATAATAATAAGAGTAATAAAAACACTAACCGAAATTATGATTGAAATGTTAAACATTAAGAAATAAGAATAAAAGGATATGACACTAATCCTTGAGCCTACTTTAGATTTTGATCAAAAAGATCATCATTTTGTTCAAAAATGGATTTTTGTCTTCGTTTCGGATCCTTAGTTACAGATATAGAATTCTGAATTCCATTTCTTTTCTAATCCTAGATTTAATTCTATGCAGAAAAACAGCAACAATAGTATTTCCAAAAAACAAGTAAATTTACATTAGATACAATCAAATTCCTATCATCTGTGTGGATAATATTTGAAGCAGGTGAAAATCTGGCTATTCACCAGAGAAAGCATAAGTATGGAGCTGATTTAGTGGTTGTTCACAATATTTATCCTTGGTTTTACTTTACTATGTATACAATACTTATGTAAGACCTTTAAGTATTCTATAACTGTACAGTCTATAAACTGTTCTATAAATCTACATGTGGTTTCTTGTGACAAAGTTTGTCTATGTTTAACTGGATGCATTTGCTATATACGAATGAACACCAGTATTGCTGCGTATGTATTTTGAAGGTGATCCCAATGACAGGCAAATGCCTTAGGGTTCACCTGAAGTTCCAAATTGTTATTATATTTTTTACTTGTATTGTTTCTAACTTGCTGGAGCAATAAACTTATTATTAGTTACTATAAAGTAACATCCATGAAGGAGAAAGGTTGCATGCAGTCTCCCTCCTCACAGACCTACTCCTTTTGAGGAGTTTTTTCTTGGCCGTGGTGAGTGCTCACACTCTGTCGACCTCGTGCTGCTTAATGGAAAGCAGCACACTCTTACTCAGTGTGTGATAGTGGCGTCTGAGAATGTGTGCAATGTGCCAATCCTTAGGTGTAAAAGTTCACCCAGCCGTAATGCATTCTATCGCACACACAATCCTTTATGCCTGTTGTGCCAGCGTCATCTTGGCATCTAACTTTCTGAGCCTAGCTCCCTTCTCCTTGCAAGTGGAGTTCTTTTGGGAGTAGACCACTATTTTGGCCCGACCACACAGTTGACCGTCCAGAGGTCTGACGTCTCCGTCAGGATCTTTCTTGTCTATTAGACCATTCATTCGGGACAGATGGGTGTCCCACGGAGAAATTTTCAGATGGATATTTCTCCGCCATGCCTGGTTATCATCATAGGAGATTTTGCTCCTTAACCGCGATCTTAGTTCAGAGTCAGACTGACTGACCTCCCCCTCACAAACTTGAGATACCGACATAGGCGCGGAACTCAAGTCAACCAGTGTATTTGCTGCTTGTGTCAGGGAGGTACGTTCAGCCGGTGGTGTTATACTCTGACATCACATTTGGTGAAGTGACTCCTTGTTACGCAGGTGGTTGGCCTGATAGCGCAAGTTCTGCTGCAAAAGTTGTTGGTGTTCTGGATGCATCTTACACCACAATGACTGCATCCTGGCCATAGTTGGGAAAGTTACTAAAAAATTACCTGATTAAAGTTAATCTCTGTAAAAAGTTACTAGTTAAAGTTGAAAGTTACTTTTCTGATAAAGTAACTGATTAAAGTTAAAGTTAAAAAAAGTAACTTTTACGTTAAAAATTACTTTTTCAGTTACTTTGGCAAATTGAATGCTGTGGTAATAGAGGCCTTGATGGTTTTTCTTATTTTGACAAACAAAGCAAACACTGAAAACTGTCATTGTGGTTTCTTCCATCCATATCCATTTGTTTGAAAATATTTGAAGCGGGGATTTTTGTTGTAATTCCTTTTAGTGTCTAGTAATGTTGTTGGTCTGGTTTCCTAGTTTCTGCTGAAAGGATTCGGCAATTTTTCTGGGGTGCAGTTCCAATTCCGGGATTTTTAAGTTGTCGTGAATGTAAGAACATCTGACGAACGATGGTGCGCCTGTAATTTGCCACAAAAGCTTGTTCTGAGCGGTAGAAAGTGCTTTAAGGTTAGTTTTTGATATCGATCCCCATGTTGCTACGTGAAGTATCCCTTCACAATTGTAAAATTGCAGTGGAAACGGCTTAGTTACTTAAGAGTTATAGCAGATGCTGGGGGTGTGCCTGTGCACCCTCTTTTGCCATTCACTGTATTGTAAGGTATTGATGATGCGATGCCGTCGAGTAAGGCATACGTAGATTGGTGCATTGTGACAGATACGTTAGTTTGAATGAACCACCTTCTCATTATTCATCATAGGTTTTTAGGCAACCCTTCTTTCTTGGCTTCAACCGTGTAATACTGAAGACATGATGTCGCCGAGTAATGCATACGACCCCTACAGGACATTCTCTTCCCGTGGTTTCGTATTTTCTCGTCTGAGGCCATGTTCCTAAACTTTGGCGATCACTCCCCTCCACCCACTTTTATTTGGATGCATTCATCTCAGCCTATTCATTGCATTCTTCTACCCTTGTATTCTTAGATACTGCGTCATTCTCCCCTTTGTCTGTTGGGCAAACATTGCGCTCAAATTTGAACAGCTCGACATTTGCCAAAAATTTACGAAAAAAATTAACTGAAGTTATTTTTGTATCAGTTAATGCATAATTTCAACGATTAAAAGTTAAAAGTTAACTTTTCTAAAAGTAACGATTAAATTAAATAGTTAACCACATTTTTAATGATTAATTTTCATCGTTAATCCCAACTATGATCCTGGCCATACACCCCCTGCCATTTGGATTGCTGGCAGCCAGTGGGTCGCATTTCAGGGTATCCGTCCACCTCATACGAGCTCCCGTAGGCAGTGGTCTGTTGCTTCCGCCACACCCAACTCCACTAGGGCCCCCATCTGAGAGTGTTGTGGGTGGCTCTCCTGCTGCTCTGTCTGGGAGCCAGTGGCACCGCGAGAAGGCCACACGGCCACCATTAGCCTAAGGCCAAAGCCGTTACCGGGGATGCCACGAGGTGGTCCGTTTTTCACCACTTATATGATTATTATTACATACTCAGGTATCCCTACTATAATTTAGCCCATATTCACATTAATCACTATACTTGAAAAATTGCCTCAAATATTTGGCTGGACTATTAAAAAATAAGAACAAAAGATACAGTTAGAAGCGTTCTCACCACTTTTTGAGCTTGTCTCTGTCGCAGTCAGGGTTGTTCCCCCACTCGAGGACGTGGAGTCCTTGGCAC
This sequence comes from Platycnemis pennipes, assembly GCA_933228895.1. Taxonomy (NCBI): domain Eukaryota; kingdom Metazoa; phylum Arthropoda; class Insecta; order Odonata; family Platycnemididae; genus Platycnemis; species Platycnemis pennipes. The sequence continues at coordinate 7,235,464 of OW121846.1, read as the reverse complement.
TAGTCTTCTGGGGTGTGGAGGGCTTTCCTTTGAAAGACGATGACAATGAGAGGGAAGAGCCTTCCTTCTCCACTGAAGACGTTGACGTGTTACTGCTCATCTCAGCCTCCAGCTCTACCTCCATTATTTTATACTTTGGCTTTAATGTCCAAGCATACAGTGGGTCATAAATGAGAACCTCCAGTACCGTCAAAATTATCTGATGGTGTTTTCTCATTAATGCCATAGTAACCTCACATGACCTGCAAAAGTAATGAAGGACAACATCACCCACGGAACAATGAAAATTGCTGCAAAGGACAAAGGTTGTGCTGCTGGATTTCAGACATTGATAATAACTTTGAGGCCATTACACCAAGCCCTGCTGAGAGCAACAACAGAGACAAATCCACAGGGCTGACATTTTTATTCACGTTCATAACTTCAACACGCTAGTTTGAAAATTGATCACAGCATTTCACCATGAATGTAAATTGTTTCTTCTGTTATGAAAAGGTCACAAGTTTTTTCACAGAGACTGAACTATATTTGAATCAGCAATTTACAAGGGTAAACTATTATGGTATTTAGTGAAAACTATTGACAGTAGCAACATATCCAGGACTGAAAAATAATAATTTCATTGTAACTTCTTCCACCTTTCTCAAAATAATGTTCACCAAAACTAAAATCACTAAGGCTACATTTTCTTGTCATAGGCTTCACATGGCATGTCATTGACTAGACATGTCTTTCCTTCTCCAGGAAATTTTTTCCCATTTGGCTAGAAACAATTTTATTGAAATATGTTTCAGATATTACCCAATTACAGACATTAGATGCTGGATATTCCATTCTTCACTTCTTATAATAAATTCATGTTGTGTATTCATGTAGTGTGATACCCTTTCCTTCAGCAACCCACAGTCAAAAAATGAATTAAATTTTAAACAATAATGTTTTTTCATTTTTTTTATTTTGTCCTTTAAGGATGACTGCTCACTTCATTCTATAACACTACAAGACAAGGCATAAATGTGCAAAAATAGCCCAGTCAATGTTTGTTATTGTAGTATATTTCATACCTGCCCCGTGAACGGTGGTGAAATTCACATTAAAATTGTCATGTGCATTACGGATCTTGGATAGCGTAGTGGTGTACGCAGTGGCCCAGAAAGCCAAAGGTCCATGGTTCGATTCCCGGTGCAGGTGAATGTTTTCACATGGCAATTAATGTGAATGCTTGTCATTGCTGATCAGCAATGCTAGCTTAGCTCGAGCTAAGTTGAAGGAAGTTTCTTCAAATGTAAATTACAGCAGTGTAGTAAATTTAGCATCATGATGGATTTCACCACATAATTTATGGTGAAAAGTCAACGGTCTCAACAAATGGAATGAAGCCTAATGGAATTCTGCAAAAACATTTTTCTTCGCCATAAACGAGGCAAAACTAGTCATTATGAGTGATTTCATGAAAAAACAAGTATTTATGACACAGAATGCGGTCTTCTCACTGAAGATATGATGTAGTTCACCAACACACTGATATTTATATTAGCACTATGTAAGAATGGGAACCCACTAGGCAATCATGTGATATTTACAGCATTCTTATTTCTTCTTTTCATATTATTATTTGAGATTTCGAATATTGAATACTTACTAGTATTTGATATTGAAAATCCGATTGAGCCCTGGATGGGTAGCCTTTCTCCTCTCCTTAAGAGCAATGGATATTTTTCTTAGTGCTGAAGGGAAGCTGAGAAAATCTCTATTTTGAGAAAAGCCACTAATTTTCTCTACGTAAATGCTTGGAATAAGGAGCACTGGCAATTCCTTTACTTGTGTTTTTGATCTCTAGCCAGGAATTCTATGTTACATGATAGCCTTCAGTATTCCATGCCAATAGTGGAACTCTGTGAGTTGAAAGACCAGCTGAGCAATCCAATGTTGTGTCCCACCTCGGCCACGCTTCCTCTCATGATTATGTTGCATACAAAATACCCAAATAGCAGTTGAATCATCTTAGAACTTAATTTGACAACTTATACTACTGTGACCAAAACTTTCCATTACCTACAGCAATATTCATCAGAAATCAAACAGAATATTCATCAATGGTTCTACACATCAGCAAATTCTGTAAATACTAAATAAGACCCTGCTACGTGAAACACAAACATAAATCTAACTGGCCAAAAATAATACTCACCTCCGGAAAACACCTTCAACGCCAGAAATCCCCATTCCATCCACAATGTCTCTAGTTAACCGAAACGGTACAGTCTCTGGTGTAGTTAAGGTCTTCCCTTGCTCAAAAGCAATTCCTAAAATTTCATAATTTCCATTAAAAGTTAGCAACATGTTACAACATAATGCAATGAAAATTAACCGAGTGACAATCACTGAAAGTTGGGCCACCAATTCTTAAATGCCAAAAATGGAGAATTTTTTTATACAAAATATAGTAAAAGTACAGCTACGGTAAATAAAATATCTTAAGCACAAGTATGAACATAGAAAAAAAAATTTAGCAGATACATTTTATGCCACTGAAATCGGTTGACTCTACTTGAAGCTATGGCTTCTCAAACTTGAAGGACTTGATTTTTTAATAGACAGTAGCAGGGTAGGGAGAAACAAATGGAACACCAAATACTGACAGAGATGAATGACTTACCTTTCCCAATCCATTTTATGATTCCTACCCTCTCACTCTTTCTATTCCCTATCATTTCCCGATTCCCCACCATGCTGCCCTACCTAGCTCCTCTCCCACCCTTACAGGCTCTCATTCAGGGGTACATCAACACCCCAATCGTGGGGGGGATGACAAGTTGAAAAATCTTTATGAGCAGGGGGAAGGGAGGGGAAAAGAGTCTGCACATCAAATTTCACTCAAACTGTTGAAGAGAACACTAAAATATGGCTGCAATAAATAGTAACTAACAGAATGTACCAATTTTGTGCAGTGTTCAAAATCAGAATGGAGTCTCTAGGGATGAAGGCACAAATAACTTTACACATTGGGCAGTGTCCGTTAAAAAGTGATCACAACCTCTGATTTCCTTCAACACCAGAAATCCCCATGCCATCCACAATATCTCAAGTTAACCGAAATGGTACAGTCTCTGGTGTAATTAAAGGGGGTCAGAGGGGGAGTCTATCCCCCCCTCCACTACAATCATGCTTGGGGGTGGCAATGTCTGCCCCCCCCCCCCCATTCTTGCACCCACAATCTTAGAATACAGGTCTGGACACTTGCCACTAATTCCACTAAGTCTCTTAGTGAGGCTCTAGTTCGTCGCTTTTCCGCTAGGTGTGCTTTCATCTTTAGGCTTAAATTTACACTGTGCCAGTTCAGGTAAGATAAGTTTTTGTGATAACTGAGCAAGTTACTTGTGGAATTATTTTTCCTACTGTCTTTGGTTACGAGAAATCATTCTTTCGGTAATTCTTCTTATGGACACAAGGAGTCAACATTATGATTTCTCATGTTTTGCCTACACAACAGAAGGAAGAGGAGGTACAGTTTAAGCAAAACAATGTATATCTTTTGCAAGTTGCACGTATAATTGCTAACTGTTAGAGCAACTTCATCCAATTCAGTTCAGTATTGAAAGCACCTTCATTCGCAATCTACGGAAATTATCCACCTATGATTGCAATTTGTGCGAGGTAAACAAAGTATATCACCCGAAAACATCATTTAAGGGTAAGCCGTGAATCTGTTTTCACGAGTTATTCAGCCTAAAGGACTACACCTGCACCTCCAGCGGCCACCCGAGAAACAACTGCCTCATTAAGGGATTGGCCAAAACAGCAGTGTGTCCAGACCTGTATTCTAAGATCGTGGTGGCACCCCTGCTCTCATTGATTCATTACCCCAATTGCTCCTCATTCAATTTACCACAGACAATAGGCTTTAAATTTTTACTGGTGATCCAAGCATTGCACAAATACTGATCTGAATAAAGAGTACTTAGTAGATTTAAGCTCAGCAGGCATATGATCATTGGTACCATACTCAGTATCCAACTTGGAAACAAGAGAATGGTTAAGTAAATACATTGAAACAAAAAGAAACAATATCCTTGGAGCATATATGATACATGTTCGTACAATGACTCATTATAGGCATTACGAGGCTTTAAACTGCCTGCCTGGATACATGAAATATCAACCCTGATTTTGACCCTTGACTGAATATGGTTTTCATCACTCCATTTGCAGATACTAGATGTTAAAGTTAATCATAATCAATGAGTAGTTTCGTAACCTGTAAAGATTTACAAGATGAAAAAGACAATGTCCTTACTGTTCTGTAGGGCTAGAAAACTCCTGGATGACTTCAAGAGCACCTAGCACTGTAGGATATCACAAAATCAAGGCTACTTAGATAAGCAGAGCTAGGCAGTGGGTTTAAATACGTTTCCCCTCAGTTCCCTCTCAAGGAGGAGCACTGCCAACACGCAAGTGTAGTACGCAAGTAAACACGCAATTTAAGAGAGTGCACTTAAAAAGATAAAAGCAACTGCTTTGATATCATTATGTAATGATTTCCTCAGACTAGACCTGGAAGTATATCGTAAATCCACTGAAGCTGAAGATCACTTTCTCCAATATGCAGAAGAGTTTTTCATTTGATAAATGGCAGAGCAACAGTGAAGAAATGAGCATATTAAATCAACAATGATTAACAAACCCAACCAGCTGGAACACATTAATGACAATTAACACTAGAAAGACTGGAGAAGAGTGCTGTCCACCAAAAGCCTGCCAACTGCTCATCAATGGCTTGTGATTTTTGCTTCTTAGCAGCTACCCATCAGCCTATATTTCCCAAAATTTCACACTTATTAAACCTATTGAAACTTTTTTGTCTAAGCAAGATTTTAATCATCATATTACCCGAGAATTGATTGAAAGTACATCTGTAAGTAGAAGGATATTGACTGTTCATACACAGGGACGGTCAGGCAGGGTATGCAACACGCAACACAATTTTCCATGATGATATTCCACTTTTCAGAACCAAGGCAAGATTTATGCATTTGATGATGGTGAAATATGAACCCCTGTAGCAGTAAATGGTCATGTGTGAGTGGGTATCACCCCATTCGAGTCATTGTCTGCAATGAAATATTCCACTTATGAGATTAAGTGCCTGAAGCATATACCCGTCAAATGACGGGTCACTGTCATGGAAGGGGAATTATATGATAGGAGGAACACAACTTGACCATAAGGAAGAAATAGAATATATATAATCTTAAGTAGTATTAAGGAAAAGTAAAAACACCACGATCATATTTGATGAAGTTCCATAGCCATTGACCACCAAAAATCTAAAACTGTCAAATGATGGGTGATCATCTTCTATGCTATCATCATCAGCTATGTGTTCCAAATCATATACAGAATAATTCCTACATTAACAAGTTAAATGCATACCCTGTATGGCACACATGGTTTTGGTATCAAATGGAAGAAAAGCGCAAGATGGTCCCAAGCCATACTTACCCAAGTCTACATGCAGAACCTCAGCCGTGATTTCATCAATGAGTATGTTCTGCAAATGTCTGTCACCAAGTCCCAACACATATCCAATAATGGATGATGTAGCCACACTAAAAACAGTTTGTAACACAAAATTAACTACAATAAACATGAATGAAAAAATGGGGAAGTTACTTTCTTATGAGTGACTAAATAAACAAATTTAAATTTAAAAGAAAAAAAATTACCACCACAACTTTCATTCTGTACATTTTCTGTTTCATGGACATTGTGAAATAAGAATCAAGACATCTAGACAGATATCTGGAGCTCCCTAATACCTACAAACTCATTTCATCATAAAACCTAGGATTTAAAATTTAGGTCAATAACTACAATGAAAAATTTTATAAACGAGAAAAGTAAGCAATAGTCTGAAATGTGAGTGAAAAGAGTAGACCACCAGCCTTCATTTACAGGGTAGGCTAATATAAAGAATAAATATCCTACCTTCTTGTATAGGATTGCCTCATCTCGTACCAGAGTCCGGGATTTGGATAGTTATTGAAGAAATAATGCCTAAATACCGGCTGCAAATTTTCACATATCTCCAGGAAAACTTGCAATTTGACTTTTTTGGATGATTTCTGCACATCCTGAGATGAAATAAAAGTGGAATGCATATTAAATCAAACCAGGCATAGACTATACATCAAAACCTACAAGAGTACTACCTTAAAAGCATGTAAATGTACCAAATGACAGGACACTACCTAAGTAGCAAACAAGACATCTGATGGATCTAGACCTGGCTGGTCAATAAAAACGGTGCATCTCTGTGCCAAGGGTGACCGAATCGGGAGTTGTAAAAGAAAATGGCAGAGGAATATGTATCATGAAATGCAGAGCATGGCGACAAGAATTGATTCTATCCACCATGCATAAGGATGAAATGGCAGCTGTGAAAAAGCCCTTGGCTATATTGGCGTACAATAAAGGGAAAAGTTCAATCGATTTGTCCGATCAGCTTTCAGGCTATGGATTGGGTTGGAGGAAAACATTAAAGTGGTACCGCAAAATAGCAATTGAACTACTTCTGGGAAGAGGGGCGTGAGGGGTAAGAAACTCCAGGATGGGCCACAGGGCAGAACATGCCCATGGACCATCAAGACTGTCATGCGTGGTGAAGAGCCACATCCTCTGTGAGGTAACCCTGGTTTTGCTGAACATGACGGATCTACACCTGGCCGGTCGATAAAAAGCTCCCATCGCCACGGTGCGTCTCTGTGCCAAGGGTGATGCATCTGCAGGGCGGAGGGTAAGAAGTCGCTAACAGAGAGACTCTGGATACTGGGCGACTTTTATTTAGCCTTACGCATGCAAGTGGGGCTCTGCATGGGCCGACACTGTATTTCCCTAGCTACTCGTGGGACCAAACTTGGAATCCCTACTCAAAACAAAGAAGGGCGCTGAGAGGCGCACTCTTCACATGGACTCCTGTGGTCAGACTTCTTCCTTGGGGGATGCGATACTGTTGGAGAGCCCCGATGGGGATTCTAGTTGGGACGCAACCTCTACTACCTTACCCTTGCCTGTGGGGGTCCCCTCTGGGAGACCCAGACATCCCTTGCCCCTCACACCCCTTGTGGGGAGAGGAGGACGACTTCCTTTCCAACCTCTCTGGGCCCACCTTCAAGGAGGCACCGAGCCTGGGCTCCCCAATGGGGGCAGAGTCTCAGGAGCCCCTGTGGGTGGGGCCCTAAGGGAAGGCTCCATATCCCCTCAAAGAGAAGGAGACAAGGGAGGAAGAAGATGTGGGCCACTGGGGATCAGACAGCAGTTCTGCTGACCCTAGGGGAAGGTGAGAACAGGAGGAGGGTGGTCACCTGCTCTTCCTACCTGCCGTATGATGCACTGGCTCCTCCACCATCGAATGAGATGGAGAGGCTGGTGAGTCACTGTAAGACCAACAAGTGGGATCTTCTCATCGGCTGTGATGCTAACTCGCACCACACTGAGTGGGGGAGTGGAAGCACCAATGGAAGGGGAGAGCCCCTGTTGGAGTATCTTATGCCTATGACGTTACATACACACAACAAAGGATCACTACCTACCTATGCAAACAATGTTAGGCAGGAGGTGATAGATATCACACTGTGCACCAGTTCTTTGCTGCATAGGATTGACGGGTGGAGAGTGCCAGGTGAGGTAACTTTGTCAGACCACAAACACATTCTCTTCACTCTCTCAGAATCCAATTGTAGAGAAGTAACATATAGGAACCCCAGTACTACCAACTGCGGACTATATCGAGGAAGGCTAGGAGCTGCCCTAAAGGGGGCAACTCAGTGCAAGTTTAGAAATGTGGATGAGGTAGATGCTGCTGTTGACTACCTACAGGGAAGCATCATCACATCCTACAAAAACAGCTGCCCCTTAAAGACCAGGAAGGAAGGGTGTAAAGTACCCTGGTGGTGAGCAGAATTAAATGGTCTCTGCATGGAAATGAGGAAACTCTTTAATAAGGCAAAGAGGACAAGAACGGCTCAGGATTGGGAAAACTTTACAGTTGCCCTATGGTTCAAAATGGCGATTAAGCGCTCTAAGAGGGATTCATGGAGGGGTTTCTGTGAGAGTGTAGAGACTGTTCCACAAATGGCAAGACTTCATAAGATCCTATCGAAAGACTCAGAAGCAGGAATGGGTTCTCTGCTGCTTCCCTCAGGAGACTTCATGTCTTCCGACAAGGATGCACTGAAGCTAATGCTGGAGACCCACTTTCCAGGCTCCAGGAATATGTATTCAGCATTTGTGCCGGAATTCTAAGATATTTGTCTTTGACACCTTGCATTGACTCACAGCTTTATTGGTTCCATAACCATTGTCAACTTTCTCAGGTAGCAGCAGATTACTATCAGCAGTCAGTTCTATCTGGAAACTGGTCTGACACTTCAGAACTTCTGGTTTTACAAATGTAGTCTCTGATCAGAATTTGCATATGAATATAAAAAAAGGGGTAATGGGGCATTGACTGAAAATTCATCAAAAATGGCTCAACCATTCACAGTCTCCAAGAAGGCAAGAAGAGCTCTCAGCATCTTGTCCCTCAAACACTCGTGAACTGCCTGGTAGCTGCTACTGCCATAGTACTCGGTTTCACCTCCCTTTACTCTCCTTCACCCTTTCCACTTCCATCACATCGGCTTCAACAGCTGGTAAAATTTTCTCTGCCCTAGCTGCCACCATTAGATTTTAGACCCACCACACTGAGAAAAACTTCAGTGGTAAAATCAGCTCTCTGAGAAGGAATATTTTTGAATGTAGAGAAAAGAGTTTGGATCTTGGTGGCCTAGTGGGTAGAACGCTGAGTGGCTGACTGGAGGGTCCTGGGTTTATATCCCGGGTAAGAAGCTTTCTGGACACCCCCACCCCTAAAATCCTCGTGATTCGTTTTTCTGAGTGTCAGAAGTTCTTAGGAAATCGCAGGTGGCCCAGGGAAAGTAAGTGCCCTCCCTTCCCTGAATGTGTGAATTTCACACGCCAATGGCTTAGTATGGGGTGAGCTCAACCCTCACCTATCAAAAAACCAACCTTCGGGTTGAATATGCCTTTTTAGTAAAGAGTTGAGTTGCTTGAATTAGCCCTGAGTTAAAATAAAAATTAGACATGATCATACCTAAACAATAGGGCGAAACATGTCCAAGAGCTTATGACAATAGAGGTAATTGAAAAAAACTCACATTCTGGGCATACTATACTTTAAGCAAGCTAACCATTCCCATCACAGGCATTAATCAGAATACACTACTAGGGCAATAGTATTGGACATGCTACAATATAAATGTTTCAATCTACATCCAAAACAATTTACAAAAAAGTAGCTTGCCAGCAGTACTGTACTTAATTGGATGCAAGTCCACACAGACTGTAAGCTGACCACTATTATTCCCTAGGTCACACAAGAAAAAATACTTTTGTACTGTGATGACTGGGCCATTGATTACAAGAAGCTAGTGGGTCATACATTTTCAACTTGTAGTGAATAAAAATCACATCTGATGCTGCTGAAATATAAATACAATCCATTGTTTTCAATAAAATTCAGACTACAGAAAAAGCAATTTCTCTTCACTTTCCTTTTAATTTTGCCTTGCTCTTAAAACATGCAAATCATTGTAAAAGGTATGAAACAAAAACATAGTAAGTAGCTTAAATGATTACTTTTGCAGTTACTTTCTCTCAGCTATTTTTTACGAACCTCAAATCACCCACTGGGACTTTGATTCTTATTCTGAATTTTGCCTTCAATTTGCTAAAACACTGCTCCGGAGTAACTTTATTTCTGTTAGATGTGACATCTTCCTCAAATGACCCTTGCTCTCTTCATTCCACAAAAGGTAATGTTTTTTGCCATTCAACAAGTTTATAATAGAACTTAAGGTAGAACCAGCGCTTCGAAGCACTACTTTCATAACACAAATATAGCATGCCAGAACAACATAAAATTGCTCAAAATGTTGTTAATAATAATTAAAAATGGTTTTCAACTATTCAACATGGCTATACGAAACATCAATTCTCTTCCAACTGAAGTAATTTGGTGATATGAAGAAAGGCTTTTATATTGACGCCATGTGTCAGAGGCACTTTAAAAACTTTATCAGGAGCAACAATAAAATTTCATAATAATAAATTAAGATATGAAATAAAATAACAGACCTAAAAATCACTTTTAATCTTTTCATAGAAACTTAATTATAACAAGTTCATTATACATATTTGCTGACGACGAAATGGACAACACCGTAAAGAACGTGTAACTATTGACATAGAAACCAATTTTTCACACCAGTTGGACACCAACGTTTGCCTGCACTACCTTATTGAGATTCGTTGCCTTCTGCTATTAGTTTTCAAGCATTTCTCTTCAGTTTTACAATACGGTATTTTGTATTGTAGTTACAAATTACACTTACTCTATTGCATTATAGTGCGATAATTTTTATAACTGAGCTCTCTTATGTTTATATGGTTTGACCCATATGAGAAAATTGTAAGAGTTATGAACTATCAGCTAAATTAACTGCCAATAATCTGCCATGATGATTGGGATCTCGCGAAACAGATATACGGCTAAGCAACTCTCTTTTGGAGGAAATAGAATTAAGATTTCATCAGAACTCAGAACTTCATTTTCATCAGTTTTCCCTTGAGAAACTACTTTATTCTCTTGGAGAATGCTTGTATAGTTGATCAGTGAGCAAATTTGGGAAATTGTATTACCAAACATATTAGTGCCTATTAACAGTATGCATCGAGTCTAGTTTCAAATTCCTACAACCATATTATTGACTTATATTCTCAATTTTACTTACATGGTGAGAAATATATTATGCGGGTGATAACAAATACGTATTCAAAACAAAGTATTATTTAGTGCTAGGTGAAAATGATGACTTTATACTACGAAATACACATTAAAATATTGGAAATATTCTTTTAAAGAACTAATAGACCATCGTGAGTAGCAATAAAGAAGCGACTTTATCGTGTAAACAGTGTTATACCTATTATTTTCAGGGATCTATGATATTCCGTGTATGATGACTGCTAAGTGTAAAATATTTTAGCGCACTCAGGTATTCTTCAAGTAACCAGTACTAACAGGGAGTACAGTACAAATGGTACTAATCAAAGACACACTTCATAGCATAAATCGTCTGCAATCGTGACGTAAGGAATAAATGATGGAGGTACTGGGCCAGTTTGTTTTCATTACTCCCCTAACATCGTTGCCAGACTTCTGTAACTACGGTGGCTAAGGAACGGAAGTTAGACTTTTCATCGTTTTTCAATCATAAATATTAGCCTTAAATGGCCGATGAGGCAACCTGAAAAAAATACATATTATCCGTTTATTATTCAGCCACAATATACTAGTTTTTGAGATGGTGTTTTCAGGGGAAATTTTGAGAAATAAAATTTTTAAGGGAGGGACGTCACGATTCTTCCATAAGAGCAATGTAATTTGAGGCTGAAAATGACGATTTTCAAATCCTTTAACCCTTCAACGTCGAGCGACGTAGTGACTACGTCGGGCCCGGACTTCATATGCCGTCGAGCGACGTAGTCACTACGTCGCGGCGACTATTTAATTTCCATTTCCATTTAAATCTCCTCCGACCTACGAGATGGGATTCCTTTAAATCTCCTCCGCGCTTGAAGGGTTAATAAGCGTAAATTGGCCGATAAACCCAAATATGTTTTCATGGATTGACGACGGAATGATTTCTCTACAATATATCAGAATATCACGGCATGTTTTTGGAGGAACTTGTAGTAGAGGTTCTACCTTAATAGAGCAATGAATCAATATGAAGAACTCAAAGGGTCTACTCACTGGCTCTACACTAGCAGGTTGAGCGACAGATTTGCCCATGAGCTGTCTCGATTGCCCCAAATTGTTTATACCAGAGTGCTGCACCCCCTGACTAGCAAGGTGGGCCGAACTTGAATGAGACAGAAATTTCAAGCACAGGGCACCAGACAGCAGCTGGACCGAGCGAAGGGAGGAAACACAGGTAGCGAGAGGGCCACAGCACCAACTGAACGGTGCTAGGCCGAGCAGCCAAGCAGCTCAGCGTAAGGCGCCCTTCTCATCTCCCTCTGCTACTACTACGAAATCAGCTGCCGTGTAGTTTCCAGGACAAAAACAACTTTCCTTAGTTTTCCAGGTTTTTGACAGACATGCTGCCATATGGATATCCCCTAGCACTAGCTATTATAAAACAACTATGTCTCAAAACTCTTGGGGCCAAGGGCCTAGCCACGTTGACACACTGGTCCCCATGAGATCACCAAAGTTAAGCAACGTTGGGCCGGGACGGAGGTTGGATGGGTGACCCCTCCATACCTCTACCATGAGGCTCTTGTCCTGACAGCAAGTGGCAGCAGGCAGGAAGGATGTGGGTGGCACAATGGATCTTAAGGGGTCAAAGCGCCAGGGGGGCTTGTGGAGCCCCCCACCCACCCCTTCAATCAAGTCTCAAAACCAAGTAAATCAAAGGTGAAAACAAAGGCATGCTTTCACTTACCTGCATCATATTTTTACATGTTCGTATCGCATAGTCAGATGGGTTGAATTTTGAATGAGCACCAACAACATTTTTGAACCCATGAAGGTAGTTTCCAATGGAATTGGTGGTGGTGCACCACTCAATGATGCCACTGCGGTGTGAAAGTGGCACCACCTGCAAATATTGACCAATGAGACATCATGATAACAAATATGGCCTACAAAAGATAAAAATCAAGTCAATCCAATTGGATATAGCCTGGCAACCACAATGACCACATGCATTTCAAATAGTTTCTCAAATATGAGTTAGTTGAAAGTGCAAAATCTAAATACCAATATAATTTCATACTTTAAATTAGAAAACAGGAGTAATATCAATGCAAAAGTATAATAAAAGAGTTTGATATAGGATGGAAAACCTTGTTTGCAAAGTTAGATTACAGTATTGAACCTCAACCCCAAATGATTTCTGGATTTAGGGTCCTTGTCAGGGAAAATTGTAACATTTAAATTTTAATTAAAACATTCAACTATATTATTACCATTACTTGGATATTATTGCAATAAGCAAATTTTAATCACTTGAGCAACTTTCAAAATTTACCATCACTAAATATGAGGAAGTGCAGTTTCACTGCTCATACAAAACCAACGAGAGCATTTTTTGAGTGACTTTTTACTTTCATATAGATATAATTAATACTATGTATTACTTGTAGTAATAACACATTAAATATTTGTTGCTTTTAAAAACAATTACTAGAGGATCATCCTAGTTAGAATTAGAATAGTTAGCATTAACTATTATATTATATTAGAATAGTTTTTTAACAGTTTTAATAATACCCTATTTACTCGTGTAAGCCGTGCCCTCCTGTATCCTGCACACCCCTATTTTCGGGCAGGCTTGTGAGGAAAAAAATTATTTCTATCAAAAAATTTTTTTGCCCATGAGTCTGCATCATTTTGTCATAACATAAATGTGCGTTCTCTAACAGAAATGCTGTGCCTAAATTACGTGTACGTCTTTCTCATTCATTGATTGAATTACGAGTTAATATTATCACGATCATCATTGCTTCGTGCATCAATGCATGGCCTCTTTTACTGTGCATCTGTTTCTTGTAGCATCTCACAGTAATCACAGTTACATACGATCACATCATCCAGTTATAAAAATCGCATCTGTTCAAAATAACATCCAACTTAAATAATTGCAGAAATATATAAAATTTCAACCTGTGATTACTCTATTATTACGGAAATCCGTTGGCATATTAACAAATAAAAGCAGAATGCCATCCGTACCTGATAACGGTGGTCTCGTCTGCTCTCTGCGTAGTAGCTGTGGACTGAGACAACTTAACAACACCGGAAAGTCTTCAGAACACACAGAAAAAACTAAGCTCAATTAATAACAATTATAATTCTTATAAAACTAAAGAAAAACACATTCCCAGACATAGAATCATAAATCACTAATGAATATTCATATCGTAACAGTTCTCATTTTTTGTATTCGTCACTGCTAGATTCAGATACACCATATTTCCTTCCTGCAGCTCGATTTCTTAGTTTTTCGGCATTGCTTATAATACGCAGTTTTGTATTCACAGGAAAGGAAGGCTTTTTCAATTAATAATTCATTTTTAGAGTGATAAATGCAAATTATTTTTAAATGCTAAATGATCGATTCGAACTCGTTTACTACTCTCACGCTCGGAGCGGAAAGCACGGATAGTAAGAAGGTATAACCTCTGAGCATATGACTATTGCCACTATGTAACAAATTCTTTGTCGTGTCTTTGCAATGTAGCTTTAATGTGTATTCAAAATGATCTATTTATTACATAAAAATGTTGCTACAGATATGTGATACTGAAACAAACTCTGCTTACGATTTTGAAAAGACATAAAGACACCGCCCCCCTTGTGGCAGCTTGCAGGATACAATGCAGATTTAAATACATTTTCGTGCTACAATGTGTTGTCCCACGTACAATATATACACGATAAATCTATTGCTTTGTCAAGTGGTGTTTCTGATCTAGGGTTTCTTCAAGCACCCTTGTACGCTCAGACTTTGTTAAACGCAGATTTTTATTACTAATTACTTCGAAATTTCAGAAAATACTTTACAATGTGCGATTTACTACTAGACAATACTTACCAATTACGTCGAATTGTTCACAGAATGTAAAACTTAGGAGAAAAAAACAACAAGAATTTGAGAAAAAATGGTGAGCTGCTTACACAAATATCTGGAGGATTCGTGTAAGCATCGCACCCCTATTTTTTCACCTATGTTTCGGGAAAAAAGGTGCGCGGCTTAATCGAGTAAATATGGTAGTTTTAATAATCTCTAATATTAGTTTAACTATTATATTATTACTGTTATAATTTGTAACTTCCACCCCCGAGTCTCCGGCTAGCATCAGGTTTCGTTTCCGTCATAATTGCGGGAGACTCGAGAGGGGTCGTGCCTAGGGGTAGCCACGTCCACCACCGGTGGATAGGTGGTTACCCGGCATTAGGGTCATGCGCACGAAGCAGGCAGAGAGACCCGAGAAGGACAGCCTTCTGCATTGCACTTGCAAGAGCATCCGCTCACGCCCTGCATGCCGGGATGCACTTGAGATTTTCGACCAGTGAGCTCTTGACACCACCAAGCACGCCCACGATGAGGACTACCAGTTTCACAGAGTAGCCCGCGTACATTTGCCGGAGTTCGCACAGCAGATCTTGATATTTGGTCCTTTTTTCAATCTCCCTCGCTGCCATGTTCGTTTCGGCCGGTGCCGAAAACTCGATCACGAACATGGCATGAGAGAGATTGTCGAGGAGAACGATATCAGGCTTCGTCGCCTCCAATTGCCTGGAGGTGGAGAAGGAATATTTCCACCAGATCTTACACTTATCGTTCTCCACGACGGACTTGATGTCTCCAGGGACGTAAGGCAGCACCGGAGTCGCGTCTATACCGTAATGGTGTCTTAGATGGTAATAATGGTGTCTTAGATGGTAATAATGGTGTCTTAGATGGTAATAATGGTGTCTTAGATGGTAATACAGCACCCGCAGAGCTGAGTTGTGCCGGTTTATATATGCGGTTTATATTATTATTATTATTAGAATATTAAGCATCAGAAAATAGTACAACCTTTTCCATTATTTGTGGGCCCTTGAGTTAGAGATTAGCAGGAGCAATACAGTCTACATTTAAACATTCCTGAACAGCCTCTTCATCCAACACATATGCTTCTTCACATTCTAATCCTTGATGAACTCTTCTCGGGCTCTACACTGGGTGAGTGAATGTAATGCTGCCAACGTTTCAGGTAGCGACTCGTTACCCATCCTCAAGGCAAAAAAATGTTTTTCTTGTTACCCATCCCCATCCTCAAGGCAAAAAAATTTTTTTTGCCTTGAGGATGGGTAACGAGTCGCTACCTGAAACGTTGGCAGCATTACATTCACTCACCCGGTGTAAAGCCCGAGAAGAGTTCATCAATGCAATTTGCCGGGAAAGTGTGAAATCTTACTTCAATTCTAATCCTTGAGTAAAGTATAGCAAATCTGCCACTGCTAACTTATCAGGTGAAGTAGAAAAACCTCTAAAATTCAGACCATCATTATGCATCATGGGAACTGGTTGCTAGTCTTTCAGACACTGTAGGAGCAAAAAAAGGTCGCACTGTCCCACCACACCATAGCAGCAAGAGAGCTTTAGTAAGGTGGAGTACCTATGTGTGATTGTAAGGCAGAATTCCATGCAATACTAGCCCACTTTCTTAATTACAGATGGCAGACAGGTTAAATGTGGGTTGACACAAAGGATGCAAAGGGGTGTAAGTGCCAGGGACTGTGGCTCCAGAAGGCCCCAAACCACCCCTCCAATCTACATTTCAATACCCTGCTTCATTCTTTTGAATCCGAGATTAATATTGCCCACATTCACCCTTTCCATGAGTTTTATTATTTCCTTGACTGAATATTGAATGAAATTATGAGGCACAGGAGAACTGAGATGGAGAAATTGTTTGATGCAGCATGGCTTCCCAGACTAACTACACAGGAGATAAAATTTTTGACTGAGTATGAATCTGTGTTTCTGTTTTACAATGTCATAGTGTACAACATCAAGGTACATTTTCATTCTGCTTAACATGTTCAGGGCTGACATGAATTTTCAAAAATGCCATCAGAGTCAAATTTTTTTTTTTAAGTTTTATGACCTAGAATATCTTTTAGAAATATATTAACTCCTTATACATATTATTATTTGCCGTTTATTTCTAAAAATCCTGAACGTTTCTGCAGCGGGACCGCCATGGCAACCACGGTAACCATTGGTCTTCTGTTGCCACGTCTGCCACGATGGACCACCGCTTCATTTGCGTTGACTCGTTTATTCGATATTTTCCCTGATGAATGCTTACATTATAACATTCGCACGGCCTTTTTCTTTGCTCACACGTTTCAAGTGTCATTCAAGGCACCAACACGCCACCCTACCCACTTCAGCTCACTTTTATACCTAGTCCCCTTTACCTTGTGGTACGCAATCATAACAGCCTTACTTAGTAATCAAAAGGTGAGATTTTGTATTCCCATTGCCTGCAATTAATAGGTTTCTGGAATATATCTGCTGCAACATTTTAATGAATCTATTCACTTCATCTTCCAAATAATAGATACTTTATCTGAATAAAGATCCGATCCAGCTAGAGATACTTTTATACACACTAATGTTTAGAAGTTTTCAGTGACAAAGACTTTGTATACTTAATTTCCTTTCCTTCTCAATGGTGCACTTGAGTACCAAAGTGAATAATCGGCAATCCAGGCTACACTCCTTGGAACCATCTACGTGGGAGGAAATAAAGAAATTTATTGGCATTTTTGGGCATATGGTAATTGTTGATTTGCCAACAATTCGCCACTACTGGTGTAAAAGAAGGCTTTTTGAAGTCAGTATCCTTTCAAGTGTTATGTTGCACAATTGATTTGAAATCTTACTGAGGATTTGGCACTTGATCAATAATGAAGAGCGCATGGTGGGGATAGAGGCCTCAAAATAGAGCCTATAATAAATTCCCTCATTGGAAAGGGGAAAACATTCTTTACTCCTTATTTTGTGTGGGTGAGACTTTAGTGCCTTTCAGGGGAAGTCTTAAAATTGAACAATATATTCCACAAAAAACCCAAAATTAGGGAACATAAATTAACAGGTTATTCTCTGATAAAGGATAGAAATAGAACATGAAATGTACCGTGGTAGAGAGCAAGATGCAAGTGCTTCTGTACCAACTAAAATAGTCATTTAACTACCAGAAAATTTACTAAATTCAGGGCGGACCGTAATTACTGATAATTACTATACTAGCACAGAATTAGCAAATGCTCCACTTGATAAAAAGACTAACCTCTTTGGGACACTACAAAGTAACAGATGAGGAAACCCGAAGGATATGATAAAAAATAGCTGTAAGTTGGGGAGATTGATGTGAAAGAAAATGGCAGAGGAATATGTATCACGAAATGCAGAGTATGGCGACAAGAAATGATTCTATCCACCACGCATAAGGATGAAATGGCAGCTGTGAAAAAGCCCTGGGCTATATTGGCGTACAATAAAGGGAAAAGTTCAATCGATTTGTCCGATCAGCTTTCAGGCTATGGATTGGGTTGGAGGAAAACATTAAAGTGGTACCGCAAAATAGCAATTAAACTACTTCTGGGAAGAGGGGCGCGAGGGGTAAGAAACTCCAGGATGGGCCACAGGGCAGAACATGCACATGGACCATCAAGACTGTCATGCGTGGTGAAGAGCCACATCCTCTGTGAGGTAACCCTGGTTTTGCTGAACATGACGGATCTACACCTGGCCGGTCGATAAAAAGCTCCCATCGCCACGGTGCGTCTCTGTGCCAAGGGTGATGCATCTGCAGGGCGGAGGGTAAGAAGTCGCTAACAGAGAGACTATGGATACTGGGCGACTTTTATTTAGCCTTACGCATGCAAGTGGGGCTCTGCATGGGCCGACACTGTATTTCCCTAGCTACTCGTGGGACCAAACTTGGAATCCCTACTCAAAACAAAGAAGGGCGCTGAGAGGCGCACTCTTCACATGGACTCCTGTGGTCAGACTTCTTCCTTGGGGGATGCGATACTGTTGGAGAGCCCCGATGGGGATTCTAGTTGGGACGCAACCTCTACTACCTTACCCTTGCCTGTGGGGGTCCCCTCTGGGAGACCCAGACATCCCTTGCCCCTCACACCCCTTGTGGGGAGAGGAGGACGACTTCCTTTCCAACCTCTCTGGGCCCACCTTCAAGGAGGCACCGAGCCTGGGCTCCCCAATGGGGGCAGAGTCTCAGGAGCCCCTGTGGGTGGGGCCCTAAGGGAAGGCTCCATATCCCCTCAAAGAGAAGGAGACAAGGGAGGAAGAAGATGTGGGCCACTGGGGATCAGACAGCAGTTCTGCTGACCCTAGGGGAAGGTGAGAACAGGAGGAGGGTGGTCACCTGCTCTTCCTACCTGCCGTATGATGCACTGGCTCCTCCACCATCGAATGAGATGGAGAGGCTGGTGAGTCACTGTAAGACCAACAAGTGGGATCTTCTCATCGGCTGTGATGCTAACTCGCACCACACTGAGTGGGGGAGTGGAAGCACCAATGGAAGGGGAGAGCCCCTGTTGGAGTATCTTATGCCTATGACGTTACATACACACAACAAAGGATCACTACCTACCTATGCAAACAATGTTAGGCAGGAGGTGATAGATATCACACTGTGCACCAGTTCTTTGCTGCATAGGATTGACGGGTGGAGAGTGCCAGGTGAGATAACTTTGTCAGACCACAAACACATTCTCTTCACTCTCTCAGAATCCAACTGTAGAGAAGTAACATATAGGAACCCCAGGACTAACAACTGCGGACTATATCGAGGAAGGCTAGGAGCTGCCCTAAAGGGGGCAACTCAGTGCAAGTTTAGAAATGTGGATGAGGTAGATGCTGCTGTTGACTACCTACAGGGAAGCATCATCACATCCTACAAAAACAGCTGCCCCTTAAAGACCAGGAAGGAAGGGTGTAAAGTACCCTGGTGGTGAGCAGAATTAAATGGTCTCTGCATGGAAATGAGGAAACTCTTTAATAAGGCAAAGAGGACAAGAACGGCTCAGGATTGGGAAAACTTTACAGTTGCCCTATGGTTCAAAATGGCGATTAAGCGCTCTAAGAGGGATTCATGGAGGGGCTTCTGTGAGAGTGTAGAGACAGTTCCACAAATGGCAAGACTTCATAAGATCCTATCGAAAGACTCAGAAGCAGTCAGGAGACTTCATGTTTTCTGACAAGGATGCACTGAAGCTACTGCTGGAGACCCACTTTCCAGGCTCCAGGGAGTTGAGGGAGATGCAGCATAGGATGTATGCCATCCATCCAGTTCAGACAGAATGGAGACTTTCCTCCAGCATCGTGACGTACAAAATTTCAAAATGGCCTTCATGAGTTTTAGCCCCTTTAAGACTATTGGGGAGGATGGGGTATTTCTTGCATTCCTTCAGGAAGGGCAGTATCTGCTCCTTCTCCCAATGGTAAGAATATTTCATTCCTGCCTGGCTTATGGATATGTTCCCAGAGCCTCGAGGATCACCAAGGTGGTTTTCATACCTAAACTGGGTAAGATGGACTACACAAGAGCAGACTCCTTTCAAGGAATCAGTCTTATGTCTTTTCTATTGAAGATACTAGAAAAGACAGTTGACAGGTACATAAGGGATGTACCATTGCGGGACCTCTCCCTGCACCTGTAACAACACACGTACCAGAAGGGAAAGTGCATGGAGACAGCGCTCCACAATCTTGTTAGCAGGACTGAGGGAGTGCTGGAACATGGAATGTGTGGACTGGGGGCATTTCTTGATGTCGAGAGAGCATTTAAAAACACGTTCTTCGATCAAATCTGCATTGCAGCAGGAAGATATGGCATCCATACTCACATTGTGACTTGGATTAGATACACATTGGAACAGAGAACTGTCAATGTAGTCTTGAGAGACAGTTCAATGAAGGTAGCTGTGACATGAGGCTGCCCTCAGGGATGAGTGTTATCTCCACTCCTCTAAAATATGGTAGTCGAAAATCGTCTTGTAAGACTGAATAGGACTGGTGCATACACTCAAGGGTACGCAGATAATGTGGTTATACTCTTAACTGGAAAGTACCTCGATATTGTCTCTGGACTCATGCAGAAAGTCCTGAATAAGGCAATGGGTTGGTGTGCAGAAACAGGGCTGATGGTAAATCAGGAGAAAACTGCTGGGAATAAACTGAACCACCTCCAACATATGGCCTGTATGGGCAATTTAGGGGCAATGAAAACAACCCCAACTCTGGTGCTAGAAATTCTGCTGAACCTCATTCCACTCCATGTGGAAGCAGAGGTGCAGACAATGACAGTGGCTTAATATCTCAAATGTATGGGACTGTGGTATGACAAAGGATATTCCTTTGGTCACAGACAAGTTTAGACAGAGCTCATGAAGTAGAGTCCCATCCTCGAGATGGGCAACGATGGAATGATAGCCAGGTTCAACAAATCACCCCTCTACTTCAAACCCTGCTTCCCTGAGGGGAACAGTGGGCTAGAGGAAAGGGGAAAGAACTTCATTCTGATGCTGAGATATGGTACATGGATGGCTCCAGGAAAGAAGGAAGAGCGGGAGCAGGGTTTACAACTGTGGTACACCAAGGAAGCTCTCAATCCCTCTGGGAAAATATGCTATGATGTTCCAGGCAGAGGTATACACACTTCTGACCTGAGTGTATGCCATTAAGGAGATCGGGATGTTCAACAGACTGATACACACATGCACGGATAGTCAGGCAGCTCTAAAGGCGCTGACATCACCATGGTGCAAATCACAGCTGCTGCAGGAGTGTCATGAGGCACTCAATGATATAGGTAGATGCAGCAAGGTGGAACTTTTCTGGGTGCCTGGTCATGCAGGCATATCCAGAAATGAGATCCCTGATGAGCTGGCAAGGGCTGGTTTCAGCCAAAATCTATCAATAGGGATAGCAGAAATTAGAATGTGGGGCTTAGCCCGGCATTCTGAGATCTTCTTGTCGGCCCCGGTGGCAGCATGGTTAAAGTCCTCGTCTGCTAACCTTAGGGTCGCTGGTTCGAGTCCTGCCTGAGTGGGTTTTTTCACCTTTCAGGACATGGCTGTGTGTGCTCTCGTCTGATGTTAAATTGTGAATACCCTAATGTAAAGGCCACATGTGCTGTTTTTGGTGGCAATGGAAAAAAAATTAAAATCTGGCAAACCACACCGAGGCTTAGACAGGCCAAACTTCATATAGGAGTACCTAGGCCTGGGCTTGCCAAAAGACTTCTGTCACTAAACAGGGGTTAATTATGAACGGTAGTGGGACTCCTCACGGGGCACTACCAGGTGATGAGGCACCTGAACCTCCTGGGAATTGTAGATTCACCTAGATGCAGGTGATGCGAAGAAGGGGATGAAACTACATCCCACATATTATGTGAGTGTCCCACTGTGATGAGGACTTGAAATAGGTACTTCGGTTCACCATTTTTGGAACCCAGGGAAGTTAGATAAATCCTCAATGGAGGCCAGTTGGCCTTTAGCAAGGCGACTGGACTCTATGGGTGATTTCTCCAGAAGGGTGGTTGGCACAATGGACCTATACGTCTAAGTGCCTTAGGGCTTCCTTTGAGGAACTCCAACACATTAAATATCTATTGATCTATTTACTATTGGGAACAAGCTATTAACTTGCGTTTATTGGATTATATATTATAATATAATTAACTTGCATTAATGGATATCGGAAATAACCTGTGCCATTTATTTGGGTACCCGTACGGGTGTTCATACATCGCGCAAATAGGAGTGACTGACCCAGGTCCTTTTTATGATTCTAAGTTCAATCATGTTTAGGCAGAAAGGCATCAATTTTGAAGAGATGGTGTCACTAATCGGAAGAGGAAGAAAAGTATATGTTTTAACTGAAATAGCAGACATTGTCTAATTTTCTCGACGAAATGCATCTCGAAATACTAGTCGTCCCCCAATACAAATAATAGAAGATACAAATAAAATAATAACCAACATGAGTGATAGTTACAGAGGGCAGCATTTCAAATGAAAAACATTTGGTCTATAAGGTGAAATAATATTGAGTATTTTGGTAAGTATATTAACCTGATTCAACTTAACTGAAACAATGGAAATTTTTATTACTCGAGGTGCTCAAGTTGTTTATCTGGGAAAATTATGTGCAAGTCCTGCTTTGCATTTCATAAATTTTTTCCAAAACTGAACTTCAAAAACTAGGGTGGGGGGAGGATCAGGGGGGGGGGGGGGGGGGGGGCTATATTCGGAGGAATACGGTGTATAGATGATGAGTTAGGAAATTTTGTTAGTTTCAAATTCTTGAAAACATGGATAAAATTGGGGAACGCTGGTTGTTGGAGCCAACAAATGGCACTTTTGTATTTCGATTAGATAAAATGAAAAAAGCATTCATAACATTTAACACTTTGCTACCTTCAAGTAGTGCTGCAGAGAGGTTTTTCAGTGCGGCAAAAGCTGTATTAACTACAAAAAGGACTAAAATGACAGATACTAATTTTGAAAAGCAATTACTTTTGAAAGTTAATAAAATTATTTTAAATATGAATTTGTTTATAACATAATTTCTTTAATTGTAGTGGCACTGATGTATAAAGTTAACTGAACATCTTTGTGTGTTATTGAATAAAAAGAAAATTTTAATTACAAACCTCAATATTATTTCTTCTCTAAGCATTCTACAATTAAAAATAATTAAAGATCTACTTTTTCCATAGTTTCCTCATACATACAGCCAAGCCCGTTTATAAC
Source organism: Platycnemis pennipes (assembly GCA_933228895.1). Lineage (NCBI taxonomy): Eukaryota > Metazoa > Arthropoda > Insecta > Odonata > Platycnemididae > Platycnemis > Platycnemis pennipes. Next base: position 7,211,985 of record OW121846.1, on the reverse strand, counting down.
AAAGTTGAGGGGGCCAAATATTTACTTCGTAACAATCGAACTTTGTTGTATGTGGACCAGTTTTTCCCAGCCTCTCTTTGAAAGGGAATAGCCTGCACTATAACTGGGACTTAATTACAAACGGGTTTGACATAAGTGGGCTTGACAGTATAATCTTACAAAAACGAAGTAATCGAATTTATAGCATTTGTTCAACTTTGTTGGAAATGGAGCTAGTTTTGAGTTGAGATCAGCTTTACTTTTTGAAATGTGAGTTTGAGTTGAGCTGAGCACATTTTAAGACTGAGTTTCCCCAACTCTGGTTTGAGGTATCTTGGATGGATAATTGGTCATTTCTGATCCCTAATGAATTAGCACACAGCACAGGTGACTCAGATTTTCAAAGATTCGGATTCAACGTGAAATTCAAGGAGTCAGCAAAAGGGGAAATATTTGAGGGATTGCCCACGTGAGATCTTGTATAGTGGTTACTGCTGTGCAATGAACCCATTTTGTGAGGATTGTCATACACTGGCTGGCCGAGTGCATATTTGAGGGGTAGATACTCTTTTCCAAAAAGTCCAGCTTCGGCAAGGTCCTTTGGCTCGATGGGGAGAGAGTGATTGGAGCTACGATTGGAGGCATGAGAGGACATTGGAGGGGAGTAATGGGTGGGGTTAGCAGGGATTTTGGCAGGGGCCTTTTGCTGGAGAGTTTTCAAGAGAACCAAAGGGAGGAGAGAATCTAGGTTTTATGAAAAGGAGACAGCATTTAACACGTTCAACGCTGACGGACGACGATTGTCGTCCGCAGGGTGCTATCCCGTGACTGCGGACGACGATCGTCGTCCAAGCTCGTAATCCGTTCTCAAGGCCGTCGACGGAAGACGCCACCTCGTAGCTCTTCCTTTTTCGTTGTCAGTCATTTGATAGCCCTCGGAGCGTGTGCAGCTGCCGCAGCCGGAGTTGCCCACACCGAGAAGCGACGTTACAACAATTTGTTTTTTACAAGGTAAGTTATGTTTTTTGGGCATGTATTAGCTCTATATTTTCAGTTTTTGTGAGTTTTTTCCCATTACTTTTATGAAAAACAATATTCGTTACGATCTCAAATACTTCGTACATACTTACGTAATTTTTTCAATTGATCGAATCACACTCCCCCTCCCCTCCCCCCCTCCACCGCACCCTGAATTTCATTGAATACTATAAAATATGGTTAATTTTTTTCAAAATGTTTTCTTATTTTAATATACTTTATTAAACATCCTCTCACATGTATGTCACACTAATGGATTTGTTATAATGATATAAAAATTAGTTTACGAATATATGAATCGTCTTTTTTTTATTTTTTCCATTATCAAGCCTCATTTTTACAAATGCACTGTTGATATTTTTCGGTGTATTACTTTAGTTACTTATAAATTTAGCTTCAAAAAAGCTTTCACATATTTATTCCCGATTTTATAATTTGCTTCTGCATTGAAAATATAACAATCCTAGACTATTTGCAAATATCCAGAATATACTTTGTTTTAAGAATTCCCAATTGATCAAATATCTGTTTTTTTCTAGTTTTTCACATAGTTCCTTTAAAAGACTCATGATATTTATCAACGTATACGATATAAATCTAATTGATGTTAACATTAATTTAGCAAATAAATTGCTTTATTTTGTGGATTTTTCTTTTCTAATATTTTTTATCTCTTATTTAGGGACAAGAGAAAGATATCTCAGAAATGTCAAGACATGGGTTACGTTTTTCTCTACTGGAAGTAGGTAAGTTATTTTACGGATTTTCCTAGGGTTTCTATATTTTTCCTCAGGTATGCACAAAAATATGCATTACTACTGAGACAAAATTCACATTTTTAAACATTTTTTTTCTTTCAGAATGGTTTCACTCAACGAGGTGGCTAAAGCAGAGAAGTATAAAGGGAAGGCATTACCAGGAAAAGGGAGTGCTCACCGAACCATCCAGATTACTATTTCTTATTTACACTTGGTCTTCCGATTCTGATGTAGGCGGGCCGGAAATGTCAACAATGCTGTACGAAAATTTATGGAAGGACAGCTGGGCACTGTACTGTCTCTTTTTATCGATAATTACTACAAAAGTGTTGACTTGGCCCACCACTTGCTTGAGCGAAGGACCTATTTTACCAGAACTCTTAGAGCTACCCGCAAGGGGAATCTACCTCACCTCATAGCGAAAAAACTGAAACGGTGGGAGGTAGTGGACGTATTCAGCACCGATGGAGTCTGCGTTATGAAGTGGAAGGATAATCGGGAGGTTGTGATGATCAGCTGCGAATTCGAGGGTAACTTCGTCGATGTCCGTCGTCGGCGAGGGGTTGGCGTCACTTCCAAAACGGAGGCCATTGCTCGATACAATAAGTCAATGAGTGGCATTGATCACTTTGATCAAATGATGCCGTATCACCCCATTGAGCTAAGACTCTAAAATGGTATAAGAAGCTTGATATCCACATACTTCACCTCGTTTTGGTTAATAGTTATTTCCTCTACCGTAAAACCCAGCCCAAAACATCTCTCTACGACTTAAGCCTCTCTATGATTAGAACCCTCCTCGGTCATTCCTACTCAGAATCAGTTCCTCATTCCTCCTCCAGCCTGCCCTTAGGAAATATTTCGTAAAGAATTATTGCGAAGAATTCGGCGATCTGTAAACTGGAAGCTGCGAGATCGTGGATTTCAGAAGAATTGATGAAGACTGCATTAACATTTATAAGAATGCTTTTTACAAATTTTGTAAACAACAATATAAGTAACAATATGTAATAAGGAATTCCGCACATATTTCGTCGCAAGTAACAAGAATCAATGGAACAAACTTCGAAACGGGCTATCGAGGAGGGTATGCAACCACACACAACACCCGAGTTGCGCTATCGGGTGGCGATATTTTTTTGATTGTTATTTTATTTGATTGAATTATTGTTCTTAGTGGTATTACATTACGAAACTTTAAAAAAAAATTTCAGCCACCGGCAAAACCGTAAAAAAATAGTGCCGCGTTGAACGTGTTAATAAGGCATAATAGGAGGAAAATGGCACATGAAGGGGTGTGATGAAGGATTCCGTTAATTTATGGAAGTAGTGCCATGTCTCCACTGTGCACCTTCAGGCACTTTCATTGACCATTCGAACATTAAACCTGCATTCAGTGTACTGTAATGGTAGTTGCATCGCTGATAGGAGATGAATACCAGTACGCACTGTACAGTTATGTATCTGATGTTATGCGATGTCATGTGATACGTAACTGCTTACTTTGCTAGCTCCACCCTCGCAAACCAGTCTGACCTTCATCTCCAACTTCAGTGGCAGGGCAATCAGTTACCACCAGAGACTGAACATCTTCCACAGCTTGTTCAACTTAGGTTGGCCGTGAAGCTTTAGAGGATATCCATCAAATCATACACTGACCAGCACAACTGCCCAAGGTTTTCCGAGTTTGAAATTTCCTCTGAATTTTTGCACTCCCTAGTTGGTTACCATATTGATCATCTTGATAATGGCTATGCAGTTGCCACTGTCTTCTTGAGCATGAGTGAATGAAGCCCCAGCATTCTTAAATGTGACAAAGACATCTCATCACTCGCAGCCTCATCAAATATTCAACACCTCCCGCTGAACAGTAACAACAGTCACTCAATGCCTGTAGAGACAGATATTATTTATATTCCTTAGTACTGAGTTTACATCAAAGCATACCCTGTATGTCCGAATTCGAAGTTTCCTTTTCCTCGCATTTTTATCCTGGTAGAGAAGATTATTCATTAGGCAGAACACTTGCTGCATGACAGCATCTTGGCGCAGGTCATCGCGGCCCTGAAGAGAAAAATGGAAGTTGTAAAATATGCCAAAAAAACAGAACTTCACACGAAAACCACTCATCTTTGAGACTAGGACATCAAGATAATTATGCACTGACCAATGCTCAAGGACAAGAAGATTTTACACATTGTTCTGCAAAATTTCAAGAAAAAAAAGTGCTGGGTGAATTACTGGGAAAAATCATGTCTGGCAGGGATCTCCCTGTGATGACTAAACCTCAGTGACGTAGTGATCAACCACAATGGACTATTAAAGCCACTGAATTCTGTTATACTCAATAAATCACCAGTCCAAGGAAATCTCTCTACGATTATTTCAAGATAAGTGGTCAGAAATTGCACCGTACTTAGAAGGTATTCATAATGCTAACAGCGTCCAGGGATTATGATCACACTGCTGCCACCTCTCATGAAAAGTGCCGAGACAGCACTATCACACTCCTCCTGCACCGCTATCATTACATGCTAGTCTTTCACTTATTGTTGACAGATGGCACTTGAATGCCAATTACTAGTGATGCTGGAGGTTTGAAATTCCAAAATTAACCACTCATGTTTATCTGCCTGTTTTTACAGGTGTTGCATTTTTGAAAGTTTACTTATGTTTGGTAACCATAACACATCGGAATGGCTTCAACATCTATGCACGCTTTCATTATCTACCACAATATAGCCAATCATATCCATTCTTATGGTGAAGATGATGATTTCATAGAAGAATATATAGGAGAAGAGTGTTCCTGCAAGAGTGATTGAGGTAGTCCCATCATTTTAGAGTTGGCTGCAGAGGGACATTCGTGTTCCTTTTGAAACAAAAATGAATCCCTGCTTATCACTGAGAGTTCCACTATTGAAAGTATTTGTGAAAATGTAGAAGACTTAAATAATTCGAATATTTCTGGGTTTATCGAATGCAACCTGGCCATGATTTAAATGTCCCATCCAGTCCTCCTTTCCTTGAATCACCTGAACCATGCTCCTCCCCAGGATATGCCAAACTTAATTTGATATGTTTTTCACTTTTGGTTTGGGGAATCTAATGGAGACCATAATAATGCAATAATAATTTTTATTCATCTACGCGGACATACAATGCATAAATAGGTCAAGTCAATGAAAACAAAATTAAAATAGGAAATCACATTTACACATATTTCTACTGGCCCACACGGCATCTGCATGACCCACAGATGCGACAAATTATGATACATCAAATGTTGGATCAAGAGATACAACAATTCATGTTCCCCATGAAAAATTAATGACTAAAATGCAAAGAAAGTGTGATTCTATCAAACACATTCACCCTGTATTTAATTGTTTGTTAAAAAAGTTTTTTTTTACACTTGAAAGTAATCTTTGTGGTTGGTGACCCCCCTCCCCATTTTATGGTTGTATGTATATTTATGTACGTGTCACGTTTCATGGATATTCAGGAAAATATAGCTATCCCCTTTTTATCATGTGGATAGAATGTGAGGACACTGCAGAATATAGATGCAATGGAAATAAATACCCTTTGGGTGAATTTATGTTATTCCATTTGTGTGGAATAGTACAAACGCTATTTATTTCCATCACCATTTATTGATATCTCTACCTTCAAAAGCTGAGGATATTTCTTGCCGTCGCTTCCCACGCAGGTGATTTTCTTCGGCAAATTAATGCCTCCAACTAGATTGAATTGTGGAAGGTATCTCACCACACCTGAAAGAAGCATAATTAGAGGAAATTAATTTGGAGTGTCCACCACCAGAATGAAAGACACATTGAAAGAAACTACGGGCTGCTAGCACAGTCTCAGCAACCATTTGCTCATCACTTTTACCCACTGTGCCAAATGGTTCCTTCATTTCTAATCATTTTCATTGTTTACATCATTTTAGTTTTTATTGCTCAAATTCCAAATGTTTATCCTCATTCAGCTAGGGGAACCACAAAGGAAAACAATCATACATTGGACGATTCATGAGGGTGGGAAACAATGATTCGTTCTTCAGTCATAGTGACTGAAGCGGTACATTGGAATGTGCCTTATTTGCTCAGCATGACTGAAGTGGCAGGGAACATGTTAACCTTTAAACGCCAGATTTAAATGCCCCTTAAATGGATGAATCTGACATTGAAGGGTTATTGAAGCATGACTTGGGCTCCGAACTGGATGATAAAAGTTGAGATTCAATTCATTATTCACAAACAGAAAAATCTTGATTGAGGTGAAATGTTTCTGTTTACAGTCTAAATTTTCATTGTTTTGCTCAAGTACTTTAAACTTACCCATTGAAAGGTAATGCACAAAAGCTGATGAGATGAGAATGTGGGAGCTGCAGTTTTTGGGAATGATTTTGTTAAGAAATTGTTTTTAACTCATTTCCTACATTGTAATTCCTATGCTTTTATTAGACACATAACACCAAATTGTTCAGCCAATTATTTTTTACCCTAATTTAGCAGTTTTATTCTTATGTTTAATGACCATTTCTACAGTTTATATTGAATATGGTGAAACATTTACAGTTCAGAATTAATAGTTAATGTTTAAATTAGAAATTTTGCTCTGTGATTCAGCATTGTGAAACCCCTTCCAATTTTTACCTCTGATGAATGTTACATAAATGATGAATTTATTGATAGCAACAATGTAGTACTAATTCTGTGGTGAGATAATCAAAACTACCCCTATGTAGCAACTGCAACAAGAATGTAGGATTGGAAATGGATGTAAGGCAAACAAGTGAATCACACCATGCTGCACTACCAACTTGATAACTCATTCAGTTGTGCACATTGTGCTTATTCATCAAGTGGCAATCGTAATGGTTTGATAATGTGCACGCATTTACTGACATTACATGCAAAGGACCCACTATGTACTCCATTTGAACACTTTTCCCAAATTCTTTTTGTAAATTTCATGCAATTAATAACCGTTTTTAAATGAGCAGCTGCCCCATCTAAAATGTATGTTAATGTCACTCCATTTAATATTGAGTTTATAAAAGTGTTCTTCTACCATCTGGATTCCAAGCAAAGTATGTGCTATGATGTCAGACAAATCATCTGAAATTACAGCATAACTTAGCCATTATATCTAAAGGTAAGTATTGAAAACTGAACATATTGCCAATGATATGATTTTCCTTTGTTGTTAAGAATCATACTCCAATTGTCAGCAAAGTCAAAATGAAGCACCAATTCCAAACCATTTTGTGCAGCTAATTCTTCTTTATGAACAACTACTCCGTGTGTTTTGTGAATGAGAGACAAACCATTCTTCATACAAACCCTTACTTCAGAAATGAATGTTTCCATTCAAACTGTCTTCTTCAACAAGTCACCTTTTTTCCACATTAGCATAAGCCTGATGATCATTTTGAATAGTCCACTGAGTCCAATTCTGTAAACTGTCATGCCTAAGTTTCAAATTGAAGGAGTAAATACATTTGCAATAACCTTGATGCATCTTGTTGAACTTTAATTCACCATGTCAGCAAAGAATAGAACTTAGTCACATTTGTACAGTCAGCATGTTGTCCTTTGATGAGGGCATAAGCTTCCTTCATTGATTGGCTCATCAATCACTTCATTTTTTTTTAGGGTTGGGGCATGGATTCCAAGATTCGGTCGAATCCTATCGAAACCATGGATTTGAGATTCAATTGAATCCAAGGTTAAAAGATTCGATCGAATCAATGGATTAAAAATTTGGAAGGGACTCTGCTTTGAACCTTAATAAAAATGCAATGACTACTCCTTCCGCTCCTCCCCCTCCCATCCTTTTCCCTCCATGAAACCTCCCCTATACATAAACTCCACCGACTCGATAGATACCTCACTCCCTTTGATAAAGTGACCAGCAACAGCCACGAAACATCAGGTATCACACCTGGTTATAGTACGTGGGGTACACCCGAAGAACAAATATATACATTGTCTTTTTTCTGCATAGCGGGACCTTCCCATGTAAGTCGACTCATAGTTAATTATCTACTCCATAGATGACGCCTGTTGTCCATTGCAGCAAGAAAAGAAGTAGAATTCCGCATAAGTTGAAACACCACAACTTACCTATCCATTTTTGAACCATGTGCCGCTTTCACGGCGGCAATTGGCGATGATTACCATGATGGCGAAAGCACCATCTTTTGAGAGGCCATTAAGTTATCATAATACGACAAAGCCGAGAGTAACACAAACGCAATATTTTTTCACTGGATATTAATATCTAAAATAAGTATAACAACCCAAAACTTCTTGTTTTGCTGTAATGGACAACAGCCGCCATCTATGGAGTTGATAATTAATAAGGCGTCATCTTAAGTGGGAAGGTCCCACTACGCTGAAAAAAGATGTTGATGCCTGATCACATCAGACTTTTTCACCACCACGATGGTCAATTATCACCTATGGAACTATGTAATGTCTTAAACAAGAGTTGGCGTTCCAAACACACGTAGTTTGGCATCAACTCTTGCACGCTTGGCAATGAGCCATGGGTAGTCACGCAGTTGAATCTGTCATGGCAACAGAAACGAGGAGAAACGTAAGCATGTCACCGGCCCAACATCCGCATAACTCTGGATCCCTGTAACTCGGATCTTCATAAGTAGAGGAATTACTGTAATTGCTCATTTTTAGCTTTTAAATTGTAAATACCATGGTAGGAAATGTTTATGCAGCATATTGTAAACTAATAATTATTTTTCACATATGAATTCTTTGAAATTCCCCAATTTAAAATTAAAACAAAAAAGTTCCTCTGCATTCTTCCAGCGACAGTATTTTCAGAAAGAGCCTTCAGTACTGCTGGAAATTTGGCTCATTAAAAAGAAATCGATTAGAACCTGACAGAGTGAAAATGCTGCATTTTCTAAACATTAACTTGTAATCTGTTTTCATTGAATTTTCAATTTTATTTAAGAAAAATTAAACTTTGATTTACTTTTGAAATTACCCATTTTTTTATATTTGCTCTCTAACATGTCTTTCATTTCAGTGAGTGGGGATTATATGACCATTATTCATTTATTATCTACTTTAAGAAAAAGCTACGATTTGATTTAATTAGAGAATTCAGGAGAAAGTAAGCATTATTTCCAAATTTACAGATAAAAGGAAAATTTGAATTTAATAAAATTGAGGAGGATTTGGATTTGGGATTTGAGATTCGGATTCGAGATTTGGAGTCGATAAAAGAAACAGGATTCGGATTCAATCAAATTTTGAATTCGCCCCATCACTACTTTTTTTCATTTTAATATGAATTTCTCAATGAAAGTTCACACATCCTGCTGATTTAGGACTCTGATGTGAGCAATCTTGATATGCTCATCTCATACTGAAAACATTGAAAGAGTCCATCGACACTTTCACTGTTTTCAATATTGTATCTGCAATTCCCTTCCATTTTTATTTAATGCATTCCCTACTGCACACAACTGCAGCTTATTCACTATTACATTTTTAAAGTTACAATTCTCTCCTTTCAGTTTTTCAGGTTCAAATTTCCGTAAGACAAATTTACAACACTCCTCACATCACCTACGCACCACATCTTTTATCAGCCCTACGCTTTTGTGACTGTGGCCTGAGTGCATAGATGCACTAGGCAGAGTTCTTCACATTCATTATTCTGCTCTGAAATCATTGAGTTGGTATTGTTTTGGACTCCTGGATTTTTCATGCATTTCGTATCCCTTTATTGCCACAGAACCATAGAGAGGTGCCATGCAGAAGTTATTTTATTCACAGAATGCTACCAATGTCTTTTCTATATTAGTATGTCTCATACCAATCCATATTCTTTAACAATAGTGCCATATTTCTGGTGACCATTCACTCTGCTCACATTATCACACACATAACCTTCCCCTTTCCATTTTACCATAGATATATCAAAAGGGGGAATATGGCCCTTTCCCATTTTTCAGCTACATGCTTCAGATGGCAATAGTCTCTCATGCTTCAATCATTTTTACAGTAGTTCAGATTTTGGTGCATTTATGCACATTTCTCTGAACTAAACCAAATATACAATGGGCCAATGACTAGAGGTCCGTGAAAGTGGTTTTATTTTTTGCTAAAATTCGTTTTCAAACTATGTGATTTCGGTGTTATAGAAAATCTTGGCGGTGTTATTATAATGTTACAATTTTTGCGCATTTCTAGGCATTTTATTATTTTTGGTACACATTTTGTGAATGCTTATACTTTTACTAAGCCTTTTACATAACAAGAAAGGCAGTGAAAGAAGCACGCATAACTACACACAATCGGAAACAAAGAAACTTGAACTGGGGGTGTGTCGAAACAAGGAGGTGTCCTTGTGTCCAAGGAGGACCTCCTTGTGTCGAAATGATTTTTTTTTTGCATTGAAGCTCAGTGGAGCGCCGAATATCCGACGATCAATCACTAATAAGTAGCACCCCCTCTCCTCCTATCTTTTCTGTTACTTCCCCCCTTGCCTCAACTGCTAGCGCTTCCACTCCTAGCCAGCGGCGGTGATTAAGTCTACAAAATTGTTACATTAGGCCCACACTAAAGGTTTTCCTGCAACAAGTTATCCAATTACGCTGCCTAATGCGTCGCGGTGAGTTACCGGAATTACTGCTCGGCATTGACGTGTGGCGGGCAATTGAGTTTCTTTCTTTCCGCTCTTCCGCGGCCGTGTTCAGCACATTATTGATTCAGAATATGTAATTCTTCAGGAGGAAAGCGTGTCATTCTAGATGTTTCCGAGAATTTCAGGATTGATAAATGTGTATCGAAGAGAGAGGCGGTGATTAATTTAACGGCAAATTCCGGCGGAGACATCACTACAGTGCGCGATATTACGCGAATGCGATATGCACGAGACAAAACAAGCCAATTAACCTTTGAATCGTAATGAGATAGAGCGAATGAACGTCAGCAGCATTAAACAATGAAGGCTTAGGCTTTAATTGATTGTGACTCTTTACATGTGATTTTTTCGCTAATTCACGTAAAATTGGCGAAAAAGGCAAAATTTCGTTTTATTTTCTGATTTCGCGGTATTTCGCGTTATTTCGCGATATCGCGTCTCGCGAATTTCACGGATCTCTACCAATGACTCACCAACAACTCATCCATCTTTCCTCCTTGCCATGCAAAGCAAATGCAGGAATTAATGGATAGAGCCTCAGATCTATTCCCGCTGTGTTAATCTATGCAATTTCTACAATTTGATACTGATTCCACAAGTACAATTCATTTCTTCAAGGAAATAGCATCACTGAAGTGCCTTTATGCATTGATTCCTAATCTTTACATGGTCAAAGCTCAATTCTTTGAAATGCTGATAAGAGTTGATAGGAAACATCTGCATCCAAGCTGCTTTTCATCACAGATTTGCAGGCACTCCCTGTGTCGCAACGCTTTAAGGAGGCTCCACCGAATTATGAAGTAGGTGTCATTTTGGTGACAATTTCAGGACACACAACTTTTTGGCCCTTCTATCGATTGGCAATAAAATAATGAGGCCTTTCAATCATATATTTGAAGAAAAGATACATTGAAAATCAGCTAACGTGATTATATGGCAGAGCATGGCTCCTGCCGAAAAATTTGCAGATTAATAATGTAAAGAGAAATGTCGTATAGCTGAAAAACTAATATAAGATGTGTAATTTTATGTAGAATTTAGCATTGTAAAAAAGTGATCGCCTTACCACACTTGTTTGTTGATATTAATAAATGATAGCTCAAAAAAAGCAGAAAAGCCTTAGTTACATGATAGTGTCGCTACAGTATGTTGTTATCATTGGCAACGGTACTTGTGACGGAACGTGCTTGCAAGCCTATTTACTAACTTAATTAAGGAATATACCTGACCAAGGTCCTTTTCATATTTTTCATGTAATTTAAAATATTTCATTGGTTATTGACACGGTGTAATTAATACCAATGCTTCCAAATGGTAGCAGCATCATTGTTGCCAAACAGTTTTCAAAAATATTAATATTAATAAAATTCGAAACAAGGAGTTGTATTTGCAAGGGAATAGTTTAAAACTAAGTAAGAAAATAGTTAACCTATTTTGGAATAGGTATTGTCGCGATTGAGCATGTATTTTCACTTTATAAATTAAACGTGGCAACAACACGTCAGTCATATTTCGAAGTCAAAATGAGTGAAAGAGCTTGTACAAAATAGAATGCCACTACAACACGCTATATTAGCATACTCATACGATTATTGTGTATGCATTATCACCTTATAGATGATTTCCCATACAGGTGTTTTTCTGGATCGGTATTTATTCATTAAATAACATAGCTCTTTTACAAGATTTTGAATCGCAGAGTCATGGTGCAGCCTCCCTAAATTTATAAAGATAACTTCAATTTTTCCCAGAGTTGTACCTTACACCAGACTTCAAGTTTCTCTAACAAAGCATGCTGAAGGTACCCCAGTAGACATTAGAGGCTGCTAAAATAATATTTAACAAATGAGTAGAAACAAATAACATCAGAAAAATGGGCCTTGTTAGTGACTTGATACAATACAAATTGGATTGTGTCATGCAAGAACAAATTTGTGTCCTAACACGGTCTGACAGTCCTCCCTGATGATTCCCTGCCTTCAACTAATTTGCACTGGTGACAAAATTCTACTGCTAAATTACTATTTTATATACCCTGGGGAAAAAACCGAGTTAAAACGAGGTAAATCCAGTTAAATTTGAACTCGGACTTACTCGTAGGTACGAGTTGTCACCTCGTTTGAGATGGTTTCAACTCTCAGGCCCCGCAAACACATACAACACGCAAGACAAGCAGCCCCGGCGAAAAATCAAAATAACTAGTTTCAACTCGTTCAATGTGGAATTTGTATTAAGTGGTTTCAAATTGCAGACGAGGGACCTTGTCTAAACTCGGTTCACCTCGTTCGAGGTGGATGTCGTATCAAGTGGTTTCAAATTGCAGACGAGGTAACTTGTCTAAACTCGGTTCACCTCGTTCGAGGTGGATGTCGTATCAAGTGGTTTCAAATTGCAGACGAGGGACCTTGTCTAAACTCGGTTCACCTCGTTCGAGGTGGATGTCGTATCAAGTGGTTTCAAATTGCAGACGAGGTAACTTGTCTAAACTCGGTTCACCTCGTTCGAGGTGGATGTCGTATCAAGTGGTTTCAAATTGCAGACGAGGGACCTTGTCTAAACTCGGTTCACCTCGTTCGAGGTGGATGTCGTATCAAGTGGTTTCAAATTGCAGACGAGGGACCTTGTCTAAACTCGGTTCACCTCGTTCGAGGTGGATGTCGTATCAAGTGGTTTCAAATTGCAGACGAGGGACCTTGTCTAAACTCGTTTCACCTCGTTCGAGGTGGATGTCGTATCAAGTGGTTTCAAATTGCAGACGAGGTAACTTGTCTAAACTCGGTTCACCTCGTTCGAGGTGGATGTCGTATCAAGTGGTTTCAAATTGCAGACGAGGGACCTTGTCTAAACTCGGTTCACCTCGTTCGAGGTGGATGTCGTATCAAGTGGTTTCAAATTGCAGACGAGGTAACTTGTCTAAACTAGTTTCACCTCGTTCGAGGTGGATGTCGTATCAAGTGGTTTCAAATTGCAGACGAGGGACCTTGTCTAAACTCGGTTCACCTCGTTCGAGGTGGATGTCGTATCAAGTGGTTTCAAATTGCAGACGAGGGACCTTGTCTAAACTCGTTTCACCTCGTTCGAGGTGGATGTCGTATCAAGTGGTTTCAAATTGCAGACGAGGTAACTTGTCTAAACTCGGTTCACCTCGTTCGAGGTGGATGTCGTATCAAGTGGTTTCAAATTGCAGACGAGGTAACTTGTCTAAACTCGGTTCACCTCGTTCGAGGTGGATGTCGTATCAAGTGGTTTCAATATGCAGACGAGGGACCTTGTCTAAACTCGGTTCACCTCGTTCGAGGTGGATGTCGTATCAAGTGGTTTCAAATTGCAGACGAGGTAACTTGTCTAAACTCGTTTCACCTCGTTCGAGGTGGATGTCGTATCAAGTGGTTTCAAATTGCAGACGAGGGACCTTGTCTAAACTCGGTTCACCTCGTTCGAGGTGGATGTCGTATCAAGTGGTTTCAAATTGCAGACGAGGTAACTTGTCTAAACTCGTTTCACCTCGTTCGAGGTGGATGTCGTATCAAGTGGTTTCAAATTGCAGACGAGGGACCTTGTCTAAACTCGTTTCACCTCGTTCGAGGTGGATGTCGTATCAAGTGGTTTCAAATTGCAGACGAGGTAACTTGTCTAAACTCGGTTCACCTCGTTCGAGGTGGATGTCGTATCAAGTGGTTTCAAATTGCAGACGAGGTAACTTGTCTAAACTCGGTTCACCTCGTTCGAGGTGGATGTCGTATCAAGTGGTTTCAAATTGCAGACGAGGGACCTTGTCTAAACTCGGTTCACCTCGTTCGAGGTGGATGTCGTATCAAGTGGTTTCAAATTGCAGACGAGGGACCTTGTCTAAACTCGTTTCACCTCGTTCGAGGTGGATGTCGTATCAAGTGGTTTCAAATTGCAGACGAGGTAACTTGTCTAAACTCGGTTCACCTCGTTCGAGGTGGATGTCGTATCAAGTGGTTTCAAATTGCAGACGAGGTAACTTGTCTAAACTCGGTTCACCTCGTTCGAGGTGGATGTCGTATCAAGTGGTTTCAATATGCAGACGAGGGACCTTGTCTAAACTCGGTTCACCTCGTTCGAGGTGGATGTCGTATCAAGTGGTTTCAAATTGCAGACGAGGTAACTTGTCTAAACTCGTTTCACCTCGTTCGAGGTGGATGTCGTATCAAGTGGTTTCAAATTGCAGACGAGGGACCTTGTCTAAACTCGGTTCACCTCGTTCGAGGTGGATGTCGTATCAAGTGGTTTCAAATTGCAGACGAGGTAACTTGTCTAAACTCGTTTCACCTCGTTCGAGGTGGATGTCGTATCAAGTGGTTTCAAATTGCAGACGAGGGACCTTGTCTAAACTCGGTTCACCTCGTTCGAGGTGGATGTCGTATCAAGTGGTTTCAAATTGCAGACGAGGTAACTTGTCTAAACTCGTTTCACCTCGTTCGAGGTGGATGTCGTATCAAGTGGTTTCAAATTGCAGACGAGGGACCTTGTCTAAACTCGGTTCACCTCGTTCGAGGTGGATGTCGTATCAAGTGGTTTCAAATTGCAGACGAGGGACCTTGTCTAAACTCGTTTCACCTCGTTCGAGGTGGATGTCGTATCAAGTGGTTTCAAATTGCAGACGAGGGACCTTGTCTAAACTCGGTTCACCTCGTTCGAGGTGGATGTCGTATCAAGTGGTTTCAAATTGCAGACGAGGTAACTTGTCTAAACTCGTTTCACCTCGTTCGAGGTGGATGTCGTATCAAGTGGTTTCAAATTGCAGACGAGGGACCTTGTCTAAACTCGGTTCACCTCGTTCGAGGTGGATGTCGTATCAAGTGGTTTCAAATTGCAGACGAGGTAACTTGTCTAAACTCGTTTCACCTCGTTCGAGGTGGATGTCGTATCAAGTGGTTTCAAATTGCAGACGAGGGACCTTGTCTAAACTCGGTTCACCTCGTTCGAGGTGGATGTCGTATCAAGTGGTTTCAAATTGCAGACGAGGTAACTTGTCTAAACTCGTTTCACCTCGTTCGAGGTGGATGTCGTATCAAGTGGTTTCAAATTGCAGACGAGGGACCTTGTCTAAACTCGGTTCACCTCGTTCGAGGTGGATGTCGTATCAAGTGGTTTCAAATTGCAGACGAGGTAACTTGTCTAAACTCGTTTCACCTCGTTCGAGGTGGATGTCGTATCAAGTGGTTTCAAATTGCAGACGAGGGACCTTGTCTAAACTCGGTTCGACCTCGTTCGAGGTGGATGTCGTATCAAGTGGTTTCAAATTGCAGACGAGGTAACTTGTCTAAACTCGTTTCACCTCGTTCGAGGTGGATGTCGTATCAAGTGGTTTCAAATTGCAGACGAGGGACCTTGTCTAACTCGGTTCACCTCGTTCGAGGTGGATGTCGTATCAAGTGGTTTCAAATTGCAGACGAGGTAACTTGTCTAAACTCGTTTCACCTCGTTCGAGGTGGATGTCGTATCAAGTGGTTTCAAATTGCAGACGAGGGACTTGTCTAAACTCGGTTCACCTCGTTCGAGGTGGATGTCGTATCAAGTGGTTTCAAATTGCAGACGAGGGACCTTGTCTAAACTCGTTTCACCTCGTTCGAGGTGGATGTCGTATCAAGTGGTTTCAAATTGCAGACGAGGTACCTTGTCTAAACTCGGTTCACCTCGTTCGAGGTGGATGTCGTATCAAGTGGTTTCAAATTGCAGACGAGGTAACTTGTCTAAACTCGTTTCACCTCGTTCGAGGTGGATGTCGTATCAAGTGGTTTCAAATTGCAGACGAGGGACCTTGTCTAAACTCGTTTCACCTCGTTCGAGGTGGATGTCGTATCAAGTGGTTTCAAATTGCAGACGAGGGACCTTGTCTAAACTCGTTTCACCTCGTTCGAGGTGGATGTCGTATCAAGTGGTTTCAAATTGCAGACGAGGTAACTTGTCTAAACTCGTTTCACCTCGTTCGAGGTGGATGTCGTATCAAGTGGTTTCAAATTGCAGACGAGGTAACTTGTCTAAACTCGTTTCACCTCGTTCGAGGTGGATGTCGTATCAAGTGGTTTCAAATTGCAGACGAGGGACCTTGTCTAAACTCGGTTCACCTCGTTCGAGGTGGATGTCGTATCAAGTGGTTTCAAATTGCAGACGAGGTACCTTGTCTAAACTCGTTTCACCTCGTTCGAGGTGGATGTCGTATCAAGTGGTTTCAAATTGCAGACGAGGGAACTTGTCTAAACTCGTTTCACCTCGTTCGAGGTGGATGTCGTATCAAGTGGTTTCAAATTGCAGACGAGGGACCTTGTCTAAACTCGGTTCACCTCGTTCGAGGTGGATGTCGTATCAAGTGGTTTCAAATTGCAGACGAGGTACCTTGTCTAAACTCGGTTCACCTCGTTCGAGGTGGATGTCGTATCAAGTGGTTTCAAATTGCAGACGAGGTAACTTGTCTAAACTCGTTTCACCTCGTTCGAGGTGGATGTCGTATCAAGTGGTTTCAAATTGCAGACGAGGTAACTTGTCTAAACTCGTTTCACCTCGTTCGAGGTGGATGTCGTATCAAGTGGTTTCAAATTGCAGACGAGGGACCTTGTCTAAACTCGTTTCACCTCGTTCGAGGTGGATGTCGTATCAAGTGGTTTCAAATTGCAGACGAGGTAACTTGTCTAAACTCGGTTCACCTCGTTCGAGGTGGATGTCGTATCAAGTGGTTTCAAATTGCAGACGAGGGACCTTGTCTAAACTCGTTTCACCTCGTTCGAGGTGGATGTCGTATCAAGTGGTTTCAAATTGCAGACGAGGGAACTTGTCTAAACTCGTTTCACCTCGTTCGAGGTGGATGTCGTATCAAGTGGTTTCAAATTGCAGACGAGGGACCTTGTCTAAACTCGTTTCACCTCGTTCGAGGTGGATGTCGTATCAAGTGGTTTCAAATTGCAGACGAGGTAACTTGTCTAAACTCGTTTCACCTCGTTCGAGGTGGATGTCGTATCAAGTGGTTTCAAATTGCAGACGAGGGACCTTGTCTAAACTCGGTTCACCTCGTTCGAGGTGGATGTCGTATCAAGTGGTTTCAAATTGCAGACGAGGTAACTTGTCTAAACTCGTTTCACCTCGTTCGAGGTGGATGTCGTATCAAGTGGTTTCAAATTGCAGACGAGGGACCTTGTCTAAACTCGGTTCACCTCGTTCGAGGTGGATGTCGTATCAAGTGGTTTCAAATTGCAGACGAGGGACCTTGTCTAAACTCGGTTCACTCGTTCGAGGTGGATGTCGTATCAAGTGGTTTCAAATTGCAGACGAGGTAACTTGTCTAAACTCGTTTCACCTCGTTCGAGGTGGATGTCGTATCAAGTGGTTTCAAATTGCAGACGAGGGACCTTGTCTAAACTCGGTTCACCTCGTTCGAGGTGGATGTCGTATCAAGTGGTTTCAAATTGCAGACGAGGTAACTTGTCTAAACTCGTTTCACCTCGTTCGAGGTGGATGTCGTATCAAGTGGTTTCAAATTGCAGACGAGGGACCTTGTCTAAACTCGGTTCACCTCGTTCGAGGTGGATGTCGTATCAAGTGGTTTCAAATTGCAGACGAGGTAACTTGTCTAAACTCGTTTCACCTCGTTCGAGGTGGATGTCGTATCAAGTGGTTTCAAATTGCAGACGAGGGACCTTGTCTAAACTCGTTTCACCTCGTTCGAGGTGGATGTCGTATCAAGTGGTTTCAATTGCAGACGAGGTAACTTGTCTAAACTCGTTTCACCTCGTTCGAGGTGGATGTCGTATCAAGTGGTTTCAAATTGCAGACGAGGTAACTTGTCTAAACTCGTTTCACCTCGTTCGAGGTGGATGTCGTATCAAGTGGTTTCAAATTGCAGACGAGGTAACTTGTCTAAACTCGTTTCACCTCGTTCGAGGTGGATGTCGTATCAAGTGGTTTCAAATTGCAGACGAGGGACCTTGTCTAAACTCGTTTCACCTCGTTCGAGGTGGATGTCGTATCAAGTGGTTTCAAATTGCAGACGAGGGACCTTGTCTAAACTCGGTTCACCTCGTTCGAGGTGGATGTCGTATCAAGTGGTTTCAAATTGCAGACGAGGTAACTTGTCTAAACTCGTTTCACCTCGTTCGAGGTGGATGTCGTATCAAGTGGTTTCAAATTGCAGACGAGGTAACTTGTCTAAACTCGTTTCACCTCGTTCGAGGTGGATGTCGTATCAAGTGGTTTCAAATTGCAGACGAGGTAACTTGTCTAAACTCGTTTCACCTCGTTCGAGGTGGATGTCGTATCAAGTGGTTTCAAATTGCAGACGAGGTACCTTGTCTAAACTCGTTTCACCTCGTTCGAGGTGGATGTCGTATCAAGTGGTTTCAAATTGCAGACGAGGTAACTTGTCTAAACTCGTTTCACCTCGTTCGAGGTGGATGTCGTATCAAGTGGTTTCAAATTGCAGACGAGGGACCTTGTCTAAACTCGTTTCACCTCGTTCGAGGTGGATGTCGTATCAAGTGGTTTCAAATTGCAGACGAGGGAACTTGTCTAAACTCGTTTCACCTCGTTCGAGGTGGATGTCGTATCAAGTGGTTTCAAATTGCAGACGAGGTAACTTGTCTAAACTCGTTTCACCTCGTTCGAGGTGGATGTCGTATCAAGTGGTTTCAAATTGCAGACGAGGTAACTTGTCTAAACTCGTTCACCTCGTTCGAGGTGGATGTCGTATCAAGTGGTTTCAAATTGCAGACGAGGTAACTTGTCTAAACTCGTTTCACCTCGTTCGAGGTGGATGTCGTATCAAGTGGTTTCAAATTGCAGACGAGGGACCTTGTCTAAACTCGTTTCACCTCGTTCGAGGTTGGATGTCGTATCAAGTGGTTTCAAATTGCAGACGAGGTAACTTGTCTAAACTCGTTTCACCTCGTTCGAGGTGGATGTCGTATCAAGTGGTTTCAAATTGCAGACGAGGGACCTTGTCTAAACTCGTTTCACCTCGTTCGAGGTGGATGTCGTATCAAGTGGTTTCAAATTGCAGACGAGGTAACTTGTCTAAACTCGTTTCACCTCGTTCGAGGTGGATGTCGTATCAAGTGGTTTCAAATTGCAGACGAGGTAACTTGTCTAAACTCGTTTCACCTCGTTCGAGGTGGATGTCGTATCAAGTGGTTTCAAATTGCAGACGAGGTACCTTGTCTAAACTCGGTTCACCTCGTTCGAGGTGGATGTCGTATCAAGTGGTTTCAAATTGCAGACGAGGTAACTTGTCTAAACTCGTTTCACCTCGTTCGAGGTGGATGTCGTATCAAGTGGTTTCAAATTGCAGACGAGGGAACTTGTCTAAACTGGTTTCACCTCGTTCGAGGTGGATGTCGTATCAAGTGGTTTCAAATTGCAGACGAGGTAACTTGTCTAAACTCGTTTCACCTCGTTCGAGGTGGATGTCGTATCAAGTGGTTTCAAATTGCAGACGAGGGACCTTGTCTAAACTCGTTTCACCTCGTTCGAGGTGGATGTCGTATCAAGTGGTTTCAAATTGCAGACGAGGTAACTTGTCTAAACTCGTTTCACCTCGTTCGAGGTGGATGTCGTATCAAGTGGTTTCAAATTGCAGACGAGGGACCTTGTCTAAACTCGGTTCACCTCGTTCGAGGTGGATGTCGTATCAAGTGGTTTCAAATTGCAGACGAGGTAACTTGTCTAAACTCGTTTCACCTCGTCGAGGTGGATGTCGTATCAAGTGGTTTCAAATTGC